>JAKWIY010003060.1:19297088-19331014 GCA_027704805.1 Solanum corneliomulleri | reverse complement strand
TTGTTAGCTTGTGTAGAGGCAAGATCTTCTTTCCTTGACCAGATCAAGGGAAAACAGTTTGATGATGAGAAACTAAGGCGAATTCGAGATAAAGTGTTGCAAGGAGAGGCTAAAGAAGCAATAATTGATGAGGAAGGTGTTTTGTTTGTGAGATTAAAGGAAGGGTATGTGTGCCCCGTGTGGATGATTTGATCCACACTATTCTGACAGAGGCTTATAGTTCCGGATATTCGATACATCCTGGTGCAACCAAGATGTTACCGCGACCTAAAGCAACACTTCTGGTGGGGTGGTAGAAATGAGGAGATATTGTTGTGAGTTTGTTGCCAAATGTCCAAATTGTCAACAAGTGAAGTATGAACACCAGAGGCCCGGAGGAACACTTCAGAGAATGCCCATTCCTGAATGGAAGTGGGAGAGAATCGCGATGGACTTCGTGGTTGGTCTTCCCAAGACATTGGGTAAGTATGACTCTATTGGGTGATTGTTGATAGGTTAACTAAGTCTGCTCATTTTCATTCCGGTCAAGGTGACTTACAATGCAGAGAAGTTAGCAAAAGTCTACATCTCCGAAATCGTTCGGTTGCATGGAGTTCCCCTCTCCATCATCTCAGATAGAGGTACGCAGTTTACTTCTAAGTTTTGGAGAACATTGCATGCTGAATTAGGTACTAGATTGGACCTTAGTACTGCATTTCATCCTCAGACCGATGGTCAGTCTGAGCGAACGATTCAAGTGTTGGAGGATATGCTTCGCGCATGTGTGATAGAGTTTGGTGGCCATTGGGATAGCTTCCTACCTTTGGCAGAGTTTCATACAATAATAGCTATCACTCTAGTATCGACATGGCTCCATTTGAAGCATTGTATGGGAGGAGATGTAGGTCTCCCATTGGTTGGTTTGATGCCTTTGAAGTTAGACCTTGGGGGACTGATCTGTTGAGAGATTCTATGGAGAAGTGTGAAGGGCATTCAAGAGAAGTTTCTAGCGGCGCAAAGTAGACAAAAGGAGTATGCAGACGAAAGGTTAGAGACTTGGAGTTCATGGAAGGTGAACAAGTCTTGTTGAAGGTTTCACCCATGAAAGGGTTGATGCGGTTTGGTAAAAGAGGTAAGTTAAGTCCAAGGTATTGGACCATTTGAAGTGCTTAAGCGAATAGGGGAGGTGGCTTATGAATTAGCCTTACCTCCAGGGCTGTCCGGAGTGCATCCGGTGTTTCATGTGTCCATGTTGAAAAGATACCATGGAGATGGAAACTACATTATCCGTTGGGATTCAGTTTTACTTGATGAGAATTTGACTTATGAGGAGGAACCGGTTGCTATACTAGATAGAGAGGTTCACAAGTTGAGGTCGAGAGAAATTGCATCCATCAAGGTCCAATGGAAGAATCGACCGGTTGAAGAGGCTACTTGGGAGAAGGAGGCGGATATGCAAGAAAAATACCCACATCTGTTTACAGATTTAGGTACTCCTTTTCGCCATTGTTTTCCTTCTTTTGATCGTTTGGGGACGAACGATGGGTAAATTGGTATCTATTGTAACGACCTGTTTAGTCGTTTTGAGCAACAAATTTTAATTCTGGGAAAACTGGCTGGGACGACGGAAGTCACGACGGACCGTCGTAGTCACGACGGCCCGTCGTGGAGGTTTCGTTCCATGACACTTAGAATTCTGAAATTGGATACTGAAAATCGACTCTCTGTAAATTGTGACGGACCTGCAGGACGTGCCGTCACATCCACGACGACCGTCGTGAGTTTCCGTTGCAAAACACTTCAACTTTTGAGAATTTGGTATAAGAAACGAGTTTCTGACCGTCAGGACGAGGTGCAGGACGGACCGTCACTGGTGTGACGGGCCGTCACAGCTCACCAGGATGCTGGGAGGCTTGCGACGACCTGCGTGACGGACCGTCGCAGGCACAACGGCCCGTCACAGTTTTGCGCCAATCCCAGGCAAATTAGGATTTCTCTACACGTTTTAAGGGTCGTTTTGGACTATTCTTTCTTAATTATAAAGATTGAGGGTTAATATTATAAGTCTAATTACTTGGGGGTTAAAAGAGGTAACCTTAAGTTAATTAGTGGGTTTTATTGTCCTCTTTTAAACTTAATTATATGTTAATTAGGGTAAGAGAAGGAGGGATTGAATAAAACAAAGAGAAAGAACAGGGAAAAAAAGGAAATCGATCGAATAGAGAGAGGAGAAAACGAAGGGAAAAATCAAAGCTTTGGGAATTCTTGCTTGATCACTAGTCTTCGGTGGAGGTAGGTTATGGTTTTCATGCTACTTGTAGTAAACTCTTAATAGTGAATGCTATGTGTTGATAGTATTGTAAACCCTACTATGTGCTTAATTGTAAGCTTGTATGAATATGATATATATATATGTGATTATATGAGCATGATGAAGTTTTGAATCCCAAATCTTGAAAGGAACCCTAATTCACTTGTTAATGATGATGCCTTAGTGTAAAAGAAGGCTTGATGAATTAAGGGGATCGGGTGCCACGTTCCGGTACCAGGATAGAATGAATATGAGGATCGGAGTGTCACGTTCCGACACCAGGATAGAATATGGATCGGGTGCCACGTTCCAGTACCAGGATAGAATGAATATGAGGATCGGAGTGTCACGTTCCGGTACCAGGATAGAATGAATATGAGGATCGGAGTGTCACGTTCCGACACAAGGATAGAATATGGATCGGGTGCCACGTTCCGGTACCAGGATAGTATATGAGGATCGGAGTGCCACGTTCCGGCACCAGGATAGAAATAGAGGAGCGGAGTGTCACGTACCGACACAAGAGGAAGAAAGATAATGAATCTTGAAAGATAATGAATATACTCAATCTAATGAACTTAATTCCCAAATGAGTATGGTATTGAGGCTTGAGTCCTCATGTGTGAACTCGGTTGTAGTTATTGATGAACTCATGTTGTTATTGCTACATGTTGAGTATTGTAGTTGATTTACATTATTATTGATATATACTGTTCCCTATTTTGAGTTGGCCGATGATATCTACTCAGTACTTGTGGTTGTACTGACCCCCTACTTTTATGTTTTCTCTTTGTTATTTGTGTGATGCAGCAAACGTTCCGTCAACTTCAACTCAACAGTAGATCTAGCCAGTCTTCACTTCATCGGAAATTCAGGGTGAGCTAATGCGTCTAGCTTGGACTGGGTCTTCTTCTTCAAGTCTTGATGCCTTGAACTTCCGGCATGGACTAGCTAGTAGTTGTTTTAGCTTCTTAGACAGTTTTAGTTTAGCAATTTGAGATAGATGTTCTTGTGATGATGACTTCCAGATTTTGGGGATATTAATAATAGTTTTGAATTGTTTTATTAATGAGTTTAAGTCTTCCGCATTTCTTTTGTTGATATTGTATTAAAATGTTAAAGGTTAGGTTGGTTGGTTCGCTCACATAGGAGGGTAAATGTGGGTGCCAGTCGCGTCCCCGGTTTTGGGTCGTGACAAAACCCTAATCCGAAAACCTAAAAAAAAAAAACCCTAACCCTAACCCTAACCCTATCCTTAACTCTAACCTAATTTCAATACCCTAAAATCAAATCCCAAAATACAAACCCTAGCATTAAACACTAAGACATAGATATTACAACTCAAATCCTTAAACCCCAAATCCATAAACAAATAAAAACAACCTAAATCCTAAGCTGATCCTACCATTAAACCTAACACTAACCCTACCATAAACCCTAAATCCCAATCCCAATTACCAAAACCAAAACATTAAACACTAAATCATTAATATTAAACCTCAAATCTAAAATCCTAAACCTAAAAACCAAAAAAAAAAAAACTAACCCTAACCCTAACCCAAACCCTAAACCTAAGCTTAATTGTAACCCTAACCCTAAACCATTAGCTTGAGACCCTAAGATTGATATACAAAAATCAAAACATTAAATGCTAATCCATAGATTTGAAACCTCAAATGTGAAAACCTGAACCATATAACCTAAAAAAAGACCTACATTGTAACACTAATCCTAACCCTAACCCTAATGCTAAACATTAAATCCTAAACATAAATTCCAAAAAAAATCTAAGTTCAAAATGCGAAAACTCAAACAGTAAATACTAAAATCCTAAACAACAAACACTAAAACCTAAAAAAGCCAAACCCTATCCCTAACCCAAAAGCTAGCACTAAATTTAAACAAAACCCTAACCCTAAACCATTACCCAAAAATCCCAAACCCAAAATACTAATACCCAAACATTACACACTAAACCATAGATTTTAAATAAAAAATCCTGAAACCCATAACCGAAAACCTAAAAAAAGGTAAAACCTAACCCAACCCTAAACCTAACCTCTCTTTAGGCCTAATCCTAAACCTTGTGCCCTAAACCCAAATCCCGAAATACCAAAACCCTTACATTAAAAACTAAACCATATATATTACAACTCAAATCCTTAACCCCAAATCCTAAAACATAAAAAAGAACCTAAACCATAACCCTTATCCTACCATTATATAAAACCCTAACCCTAACATAAACCCTAAGTCCCATGCCCGAAATGTAAAAACCCAAACATTAAACACTAAACCATTAATATTAAAAATAAAATCCTAAACCTAAAAAAACAAAAAAAAAACTAACGCTAACCCTATGTTTAAACAATTAACTTGAGAACCTAAGCCCAAATTACCGAACAAAGTTCTCTCTCTAACTTATCTCTCTAAGACAAACGCTTTTTAAAGCTAAACAGTTCAGCCTCGCTAACAAGGCACTTGAGCTGCCATCGGTACATCCTAGACTATTGGACATGTCACAAAAGGGGCGCTTGATGACGACAAATCTATCCATGAATCACCCGTCAATTCGTTGTATGAATCTGGGAATTTACAATCAAAAGATCCGATGAACAATGCAAAATCGCGAAGTGAATCTAAAGGGAATTGTGAAATTATTCCCTACATTATTTCAGCACATCAATCGAGAGAACTGATAAGGCGACTTTTTGGATGGTCGCAGATGAGCTGCGAGATAGTCAATCCAAAAATAGAACCTCGTCCCAGATGAATCGAGATGAACTAACTACTGGGATTTTACTCTTAAAGAGAAGAGGTCGATCTTACTACAATATCAAGTGGAATAGAAAGACATATATTGGAAGCCAAAAAGTTCACTGACCACTATGACATACAAAGACAAAATGATAGCGGGGGATGAACGGAGTTTTGTTTATTAGATATGATATCAAACTTACTAGTATATCTAACCAGTTAGCTCAAAAATAAATTTAATTGAGGACAATGAGAAAAGTGCAATGGAAATGGTTCAAAAAGGAGGAACAGGGAAAGTTGAATTTTTGACTAATAAGAACCACCAAGAGAAGATTGGACAGATTGCATTGGAAGTAATAGAGTTAGAAAGTTTGTCTCAATTCTTATGGGGAGTCAATTAGAAGGATAAACATCAACACAAAGTCATAATATCACATACACTTATGCAGACAGATGACACTGAGGAGGCAGTAAGGAACAAAAGACAGTACCAGCAACACAAGTCGAGAGATAAACTTGTTGAGGAACAACGAGCAGGTAAGTATTCAAACATTGCTCCTAATTCAAGTCATAATCATATCACTAATAATGTAGTTTTGGCCATATGCATGATAATCCCAAGGGAAATTTAGTTGTTATGACTACTGAACAGGTACAAAGAGATAGTGTCAAAATGTTGGTATCCAATATGAATAAAATCTTACTCAAGTGGCTAGAAATGTGGGACAGATGCAGCAATAGAGATGGGAAAAGGGGGTGATCAAAATACATATCGTAGAGAGTTCTCAAAGATCTCTATTAATATAGATTAAAGAACACCTACTGTCCACAATCAGTATCAAAATGCTACCATTCATAAAAAATATGAGACCACATTTCCTAAAGCTTTTCCTACAAACAAACAAGATCATGTCTCGGAACCACCCCCATATACTTTGGTCCAATCAATGGCTACTATATTGAGAGATATCCATGTAGCCAAGATTCCTAATGTAGTTCTAAAACCCATACCCTAACAGACCACTAAACAAGGTCAACAAGCGCAGATATTTGATATGCGGGACTATATGCACACTCTGCAATAGATTGTAAATATACAATTGTTGGGAAGTTTAGTACTATAATGCATGAAGTTGAGTTGATTAGAAAAAGATTTATTCAACAGACGCAACCTAGTGGTGGGGAGGGGAGGGGTCAACTTTTCTCACTATAACGATAAAAATGTATTCATTAACCTACAAATTGAAAGGACTGCAAAACTGTGTGGACACAACAGAGAATGACCATAGAGGGAAATAACATGAGGATTAAAGCTTGGACACCTTTTTTCACTCCAGAAGGGGAAACATATATTGTCAGCAGGGGTATGTAAAATAGGCAGGCATTAATACTAATTTTCAAAATAACACATTTACAAATCTAGCTATGCAGACGGAAAATAATACAACAACATAGGAAGCAAATAATATGGAAGACACAACTCAAGAAAGTCAATACAGTTTGGAACGGGGACGCAGTCCAAAGCAACAAATGATGGGGCTTGTAAGGAGAATCCTACTAATATGAAGGAAGGGGTGACCAAAGGTGGGAAAATGCCTCATGTTGTGCATAAGGGGGAATGCACTGACCAAAACCCTGACCTTAGAGCCCAAGTTAGTAACAAAAAACACCAACAAAATGGGACACAAAAGAGGACACTGAATGCAAAGCCGACAAAAGAAACAATATAGGTAATAATGTAGGTAATCAGGGGAAACAAGACAAGAAATCAGGTTCCGGTGTGAAACTAAGAAAGGATGCAAATACTAATTAGTTGGGGAAAAATGCAACCAATAGTAAATAAGTAAATACCCCCAAGAGCAAAAACAAGTCTAGCTAGCAAAAAAAGAGATAAAAGTAAGAGAAGGTTAACCAAATAACAAGAAGGTTCACAAGAAGGGGAACATGAAAGGAGGGAGGGAACATGTAAAAAATTCTTATTGGTTGACAATCATTAGAGACATGACAGGCCTTCCCTACAACCAAAAATATGACGCCACCTCAAAGGGAACCTCCGTATGAAGAACAAACCTATTGTCAAGTTAATACTTTACCTCTTATAGATGAGTATGAAGTGGAAAACTGAGGATAAGGTAGAAAAAGATAATCAATCTGTTCAGGAGATAGAGAATGATGATGAGACGAGTGAAGCTTTAATAAGAGCTTTCAGTCCTCAGATGACCAAAACCTTGATGTGGAGGTTCAACAAGTAACTCAAAACCAAGGTCTATCTGAAAGATAGCTGCAACATGACAAATTTCATTTCAAGAATCAAGATCTTAAAACTGTCACAACTGGAAGGCAAAATATAAAACTTTTTTCCTCTAGATCATCCGAATGATTAGTACATTCATATAGAATGTGAGAGGGATCAACACTCAGGGGTGTTGGAAAGGCTCAAAATTCTTAGGAAGATTCATCACTATTCTAGAACCTTTCTCGGATAGTGTTCATGTTAAAAATTTTAATGTCCAATTAATCAAGGAAAATGCTACCAGTAACTGTAATGGAAAGATTTGGGTTCTTTGACAAGTTAGATTGACTATAATATTCTTGATGAATATGATGAGAAAATCACTCATGGGATGAAAAACAATGAATTAAAGGATCAATTTATTACTACTTTTGTTTATCCAAAATGCAAAAAGAATCTTAGGACACTTTGGGATAAAATGCTACATGAATCTATTGTGGGCACCAAACCTTGGTGCTCGGTGGGTGACTACAATGTTATAAATTCTATAGATGATACACTGGGAGGGGTGCCTTATAATTTGACAAAGAGCTTAGATTACATAGAAATCATTGAAGCCTGTGGACTGACAGACATTAGTTTTTCTGGACAAAAATTTACTTGGACCAACAAAAGGGGTATCAATCACATAATTTGGAAGAGATTACATAGGGCTCTTGTAAATGATTCTTGGTTGGAAATGATTCCTTAAACGACTATCACCCATTTGGCTGCTGCTGGTTCTTATCACTGTCCACTTCTAATTTAAATGATATCAAATGAGGTAGAACCTACTATGTATTTCAGATTTCTTAATGGTTGGGTTGACAGTCTCTCTACCTTGAAAACTATAAAAACATGTTGGGATAAAAAAGTGGAAGATAACAACATGTGGATAATTTTTCACAAATTGAAAACATTACCTAACACTCTTAGTGCATGGTCTAAGAGGGATTTTGGTGACATTTTCAACAATATCAAGACATATGAAGAAAAGATTCACAAGGCTGAAGAAAGCTACATTATTGATCAAAGTGAATAAAATAGAATATCTCTCGATGAACTTAATGATCATTATATCAAATTTCTTAAGTTGGAAGACACAATTCTGAAAAAAAACAAAAATACAATGGTTCAAAGAAGGAGAAAATAATTCTAAATATTTTCATTCCTTGATAAGAGGTAGAAGAAGAAAATTGTTCATTCACATAATTACCAATGAGAATGGGGAAAGGATAAAGGGTGAAGTGAATATTGAAATGGCTACCTGTGAACACTTCAAAGATATCTTTAGAGGGGAGGATAAAATTATTAATTAGGACAACTTGGAGTGCATTCGATGAATAATCAGTCAAGAAAAAAATGCCAGACTTACCAGTATCCCAGAAATGAATGAACTTAAGAATGTAGTTTTTTCAATGAATCCTAATTCTGTAGCTTGTTCGGATGGCATGAATTGATATTTCTTTCAAAAGTGTTGGCACATTATTAAGACTGACTTAATGGGATTCATTCAGGCCTTCTTCAGTGGCCATATGATTCCTAAATACTTCTCCCATTGTTTCATTTTATTGCTTCCCAAGGTGAATGATCCTAGTAGGTTGACTTAGTTTAGACTTATATGTTTGAGCAACTTTACTAGAAAGATTATTTCTAAACTAGTGAGCAACAAACTTGAGCCTATTTTTCCTTCCTTAATGTCTCGTATAAATATGGGTTCGTAAAGGGTAGAAGTATTTCTGAGAACAACATGTTAGGCCAGGAAGTCATCCATCAGATCAGGAAGCCTAATATTATGAGCAATGTTATTATTAAATTAGACATGCCAAAAGCCTATGACAGAGTCTCTTCGTCATACACATGTCTAGTGCTAAGGAAAATAGTCTTCTTGAGGTGTTCATTGACATGGTATGGAGAATTATGGAAAAAAACTAGTACTCAATTATACTCAATGGGAAGAGGTATGGTTCCAATCCACTTGAGGAGTCAAGCAGGGTGACCCTCTATCCCCAACTCTATTTATTTTAGGTGCTAAATTTCATTCGAGGTCCCTCAATAGAATTCACAACCACCTTGATTATCATGTTTTTTAAGTGGAAAAGAGGGGACCTCAGGTAAATCACTTAAGCTTTACAGACGACATCATTCTATTCACCTACGGAAGATGCAAAAACTTAAATATTCTAATGCATACTTTGAATACAAATGAAGAAGCATCTAGACAACTGATCAATGGTGACAAAAGTAACTTTATGGTTCATTCCAATGCCTTAAACAACACAATTGACAAAATCAAAAGATACAATGGTTTCAGACAAAAATAGGATCCTTTAATTTAATTACTTGTCCACTTTGTATTGGTAGCTTGGAATTATCTAATTTTCTGACCTTGTTAAGAAAGTTGTATGGCAGCCAAAGCATCTAAATTATGGGGGTAGGGAAATTTTAGCTAAGCATGTACTTCAAGATCTCCTTATCAACTTACTTTCTGTTTTAACCCCTCCTTCCACAATCCTTAAACAAATCCAAATGCTCATGGCTTATTTCTTCTAGGAATGGAAAAACTATAATAAGAAATACCATTGGGTATCTAGAAAAACATGAACTTTTTTTATGATGAAGGGGGGTGTGGGAATGTGGAATGTCAAAGATGTTTGCATGGCCTTCACAGTTAGCAATGGTCGATCTTCAGGACTATACAATTGCTATGGGGTTAATTCATAAAAGCAAAGTAGTGTTAAAGATCAAACCCACTATGCAAGAAATGGTACAAGGGTGAATCATTAACCTAGAAATATATGCTGCAAAACAGACAGCAAGTTGAAAAACACATCCAATGGAACCTCAAGTAAGGCAGTTGCTCTTTTTGGTGGGATAATTGGCTTGGCATTGGTTTACTTCCTCCATTTTCCACATGCAGTAACAAGTTCAATAGCAAAACAATGACTGATTTTTTGTACGAAGGACAATGGAATTATAGAAAATTACTGGATCAGGTACCATCATGTCACTATCTAGCATTCTTGCAACAGAAATACCTCAACAGATTTAACATCCAAATCAGGCTGTGTGAAAGCTCAACTAGAATGGCTTATTTGGATGTTCATATGCCTGGAACGAGATTAGATGAAAAAGAATCAAAAATGAGTTTAACTCTCTTACTTGGCAAAAAAACATTCCTTGAGAGGCAAACTCCCTACTAATGAGAAATTTATTAATTTTTGCGTTGATCCAAGTAGTTGCTTTTGTTGTTTCTACAGGACAGGTTTCGACAATATCGACCACATCTTCAATACTACACAGTTTGCATTTTACAATGGAAGAGCTATGAAGGCACGATTAGTGTAAAGACAAATCACAGGTCACTACAACAACGTATCAAACATTGGTGGTCAGCAAAGCACAACAATGCAACACATAGATTAGTAATGCAGGCTACCCCAATTTTTATTTTTCTGGAACTTGTGGAAGATCAAGTTTTACTGCAAATATGGAGACAAAACTCCCAACATCGGGAGGGTCAGCTATGCTATTTACAAGGATAACTGCAAGATGTTGTCAACAGCCTTCTCCCTAATCAGGTGTCCATCAATATGAACAAAATTTATTCAGCAATGCAAAAACTGTGTTGATGTTACTAAGGTAAATATAGTTACATTGAGACGGCCCCCGGACCAATGGATTAAATTAATACGGATGGCAGTGCTCTAAGCAACCCAGGAAGAATTGGAGCTAGAGGTATTTTGAGAGATCAAACAGGTAAACTGCTAATGGCATTCACTACTCCCCTTAGAGAAGGTACAAACAACAGGTAAGAAATTGAAGCAGCCAGTTTTGGGTTGACCTGGGCATTGGAGTTGGGTTACCAAAACGTAGTGTTGGAGGTTGATTAACTGCTGGTGGTGAACAAAATTTTGGAAAAAGCAATCCTGCAATGGAGCATCACAACTCAGCTGGAATGGTTACAAAAGCTCATCTCACACGCTCACAGGTTCAAATGCCAACACTCTTTCAGAAAAGCTAATTGTGTAGCTGATGCTGTGTCTAAATACAGTCACAAGATTCCGACATGACAAATATTCTTCAACAGTCAATAGTTGCCAAAAGAATCTAAGGCCTATTATAAGCTGCTGGAAATATCTAATTTTAGACATAAGAAAACCAATGAATTTATAAAACCTCCTTGACAATAGAGGTTACCTTTTAAAATTAGCTATAATTAAAATTATATCTTCTTTGAACATGGTAGAATAGGATAGTTATTAGTTTTTTAAAATGTAACGCGATAGTCTCGCTTGTTTATGCTTCCTATATACTATGTATTGAGAGGAGTCCCCTATTTTAGGTGCTTAGTATTTTGGTTTCACCTTTTTTGTAAAGGATAAGTTGACTTTCTTTTTGGATCGTTGACTCTTAACAACCATAGGCTCGGAGGTTGGGTTTATGTTCCCCTATTTGTATTTTTCTTTCTATTAGGGCTAAGGCCTAGGGGTGTTGCTCAGCCCCTACCCATCAAAGGCTAATTTAATTTAAAAAAAGGCCAAAATACCAAATACGAATCATTAAATACCAAACCATAAATTTTAAACCTGAAACGCTAAACCCTGAACAATAAAACCTAATAAAAGACCTACACCCTAAAACTAACACTAAATCCTAAACCCTAAACCGTAAGTCCAAAATACGAAAACTCAGACATTAAACACTAAACCATAGGTTAATCGTAAACCACAAACCCTATACCCTAAATTAAACCTAAACCCTAGCCCTAACCATAACCTTAACAAATACCCTAACCCTAATCCATTACACGCAACCTTAAGCCCAAAATACCATCGCTTCCCAATTCCCGAATTTTTCTCTCTCTAACTTATATCGCTAAGACAAATGCTCCCTAACATTATCTTAAAGGCATGATCCAACCGCTAGTTCAGCCACGCTAACATGGCGCATGAGCCGTCGGCGGTACCTTCAAAACCATAGGACTAGTACCAAAAGGGGTGCCTAGCGAAGACGAACACATCCATCCAAGAATCTCCCTCTAATTCATTTTATAACTCCGGGATTTGCAATCAAAAGGAGCTATGAATACTACAAAATCATGGAGTGAAGCTGAAGGGAATCATGATATTATTTCCCCATATTACATAGGTTGAATCAAGAATAACAAGTTACTGGAAACGATTATGCTCATCAATAAATACAAAATACTCCAATATCGCGGAATTTCACCTCGTTAATTGAGAGAACAACTACTGTGATTTCAGGGAAGATCGCATACGAGCTGCGCGATAGTCAATCCAAAAATCAAACCATCTCCCAGATGATATGAGATGAACTACCTATTCGGGTTTACTCGCGAGGAGAAGAGGTCCATCTTAGAGCAATACCAAATGGAATGGAAGGTCAAATTACTAAGGATAAAAACTCTAGTGACCATTACGTATGTCAAACACAAGCAGATAGTGGGGAAGCTAGCAGAGTTCACTTTACTGGGCATGATGTCCATCTTACCAACATATCTAACCATTTAGTTCAAAAACAAAATTTAGATTAAAATACAGAGCAAAATGCAATGGAAATGATTCAAAAAGAAGAAAAAGGGAAAGCTGAAACCATGGAATCAAGTTTTGCTAGTAAGAATCAAAGAAATAAGACTGGACAGGCTGCAATGAAAGTAATAAATGTGGGAATATCACTAACAGGTATGAAGGCAAATGACATTGTGGATGTTGTAAAGGAAAAAAGACAGGACCAGCAACACAAGTCTAAAGATCATCCTGGTAAGGAACAACGATCAGGTAAATATTCTAACATTGCTTCTAATTCTAGTCCTAATTATTTCATTAACAATGCTAGTGTTGGCCATGTGCATGATAATGCCATGGGAAATATAGTTGTTATGTCTAGTGAATAGATACCGGGAGGTAATTTCAACGCTTTTTGTATCCAAAGGGACAATAATCAAAAACATGTGGTTGGGAATGTTGGGCAAATTCAGCAGTCGGAGTTTGGAAAGATTTGTGACCAAAATATCTATCATAGAGAATTCCTGAAAATCTTTAGTAATTTTGAAAAAAAAACCCCATAAGTCCACAATCACAAGCAAAATACTCCCATTCCAAAACCAAATGAAACCACCATTCCAAAAGTTCGTCCTACAAACAATCCAAAACATGTATCTGAACTACTTTCCTATGCAGTTGTCCAAACTTTGGCTGCTAGACTGAGACACATCCATGCAGCTCAGACCAAATATTGCGTGAAAAACGACTCCCAGACAGACCTTTAAACAAGGACAACCAGCGGTGATATTTGATATGCATGACTATATGAACACTCTTACTGTGGACTGTAAATACACCTTGATTGGGAAGTTTAGTACTACAATGCCAAAAGATGAGCTGATCAAACAAAACTTCATTCAACTAACTCAGCCTAGTGGGGGTGGGGAGGGGGGGTCAACATTGCTCATTATAATGCTAAACATGTGTTTATTGATCTGCAAAATTAACTGGATTACAACACTGTTTGGACACAACAGAGAATGACCATTGAGGGTAAACTCATGAGTATTCAAGCTTGACACCTTTATTTACTCTAGAAGAGGAGAACCCTATTGTCCCTCTTTGGATCTTGTTGCCAGGCTTACCCTGTCACTGTTTCAAAAAACCTTTCCTCACTCCCTTATTGGAATCTGTAGGCATGTTCTTATACTTGGATATAGCCTCCATAAAAAGATCTAGGGCAGGGACGACTATGGTAAAAATGCAAATAGATTTGACTAAACCTAGGCCTAGACATGTGTGGATTGGGTTACATAATAAAGATGATACCATAGGTACATGGCAACCAGTGGAATATGAGAACAATCCTCCTTACTATGAGTACTGCATACACCAAGGCAACTATGTAGAAGAACGCAAATCCAGGATGAGGGATGAGAAATTTGAATAAAGGAAGGAAAAAGAAAAGATGAAAAATAGAAGCAAGAAAATCAGCACAACAAAGAACAGGAAAATCAACACGGCAAAACAAAGGAGATTAAAGAACAGCTGCAACAACATTATAAGGAAATTGATAACCAAAAAAAACAAATATGCAAAAGGAGGATGAATGTCGCATTCAAAGAGAGAAAAACCAAAAACATCAAGAGGATGTTGTTTAAAAGACAATCTCTAGACCTAAAACAACAACTAGTCAGGCACCAAGAGAAAACCAGCAGTTTCATGTACAACAAGAAGGTATGAATATTAATCCTCAAAACAACATATTTACTAATCTAGATATGCAGAAGAAAATTCCACAACAAGAGAGTGAAAAAATCAAAAGGAAAACACATCACAAGAAATTCACAAAAGGTTAGATCAGGGAAGCAATCCAAATAAGCAAGGAAAGGGTCAACAAAATGAAGACAATAACACAAACTCAGGTATCACATCAGTAAAATTTAAATTCAATAAAATGGATATGAATGAGGTTATGATTGGTGTAGCTTAAGGAGGGAAGGATGGGGGAAATCAGGAGAACCCTAATACCTTGCTGGATGGGGTAATCAAATGGGGGAATTTGCCTCATGTTTTGCATCAGAGGGATTACACAGACCAAAACACTGACCTTAGAGACCAGGTTAACACCAAAACTCTACAACAAGCTGAGAAATAGAAGATGGCACTGAATACACAAGATAAAGAAGCAAACAAGCAAGGAACTAATGGAGGAAAAAAAAACAGAACAAGGAATCTTGTTAAAATGAGAAACAAAGAAAGGGTAACAAAGCTAAGTAGATGAAGATAATGCAACCAATTGCAAATCTTAAAATACCCCCAAGATCAAAAACAAACCGCGCAAGCAAAAAAGAGATGCAACTAAGAGAAAGTTAAACAATCAATAAGAAGGTGAACAAAATGGGGAACAGGATGGGAAGGAGGAACAAGTCAAAAAACTCTTGATGGTAAATAAACAGTAGGGACTGGACAGCCCTCCCTTAAAAGCAAAAAATGTGACACCACCTCCAAGAGCCTCTTCGGATAAAGAACAAAGCTTTTGTCAAATTAATAGTATAACACTTATTGATGAATATGAAGGGGAAAATTAAGAAGATGATGATGATACTAGTGAAGCTTTAATAAGAGAATCCTCTGAATGATTAGGCCCTTGAAGAGGAGGTTCAACAAGTAACTCAAAATCAAGGTCTATCTCCAAAGAGGCTGCAACATGAAAAATTTCATTTCGAGAATCACGAGGTTAAAATTGTCGCAACTGGCTGACCAAATACCGGACTATTTTCATCTAGAGCATCTAAATGATTAATACAATCATATGGCATTTGAGGGGGATAAACACAAAGGGATTTAAGGAAAGACTTACAATGGTCAAGAAAATGCATCAAGTGTCTATCATTGCTATTCTTGAGCCCTTTGCAGACAGAATTAATGTGATAAACTTTAAAATTCAATTAGCCATGAATAATGTTGTGAGCAACTATAATGGCAAATATTGTCTATTTTTCAATGTTGATATTGAATGAATGTTAGGGATGAAGATGAGGAAAAAAATTAGTTCTGACTTTAAACATAATGAGTTACAAAATCAATTCACTGTTACCTTTTTCTATGCCAAATGTAAAGAGCATCTCAGATAACCTCTATGGGATAAAATGCTACAACAGGCTGATGGGGTGGAAAAATACTGGTGTTAAGTAGGAGATTATAATGTTATAACAACTACAGATGAAAAGTAAGGGGGATACCTTACAACATTAGAAAGAGAATGGATTTCATACAATTACTGAGGCTTGTGATCTAATGGATATCGGATTTAGTGGTAAAAAATATACTTTGTCCAAAAAGAGAGATATCAACCACATAATATGGAAAAGACTTGATAGGGACCTTATTAATGATACTTGGCTTGATGTGATGCACCAAACAACCATTACTCATTTATCTTCTCTGGTTCAGATCACTGTCCCTTATGAATCTAGATAGTCCATAAAGAAGAGGTCCACCTTAAGTATTTCAGATTTCTTAACTGCTGGGTAGAAAGCCCTCAGTTTCTCGAGACTTTGAAAACTTTCTGGGGAGGGAGGTGGAAGGAAATACAATGTGAAGATTCCATCAAAAACTGAAAGGATAATTTAACACATTTAATTCATGGTTTAATAGTGAATTTGGGGACATTTTTTAAAGGTTAGAGAGTATGAAAAAAAGTTAGATGTGTTGAAGAGAGTCTTATATAAAACAACAGTGACATCAACAGGGAGGCACTCCATGAGCTTAATTACAATAGATACATCAAATTGAAAGTCTCCATTATGAAACAGAAATCTCAAATGCAATGGTTCCAGGAGGGAGACACCAACTCTAGGTTCTTTCCATTTCTAATAAGGTGAAGAAGGGGTCAATCATCAACAAAATGACAGACTCATCAACATTCCTAACATGATAGAATTTAGATAAGTGGTCTTCTCTATGAACCCCATGTCTGCAGCAGGACGAGATGTAATGAATGGGTAACTTTTCATAAATGTGTGGCACTGCATCAAAGATGACCAAATGGGAGTGATTAAGGCTTTTTTCAGTGGAAAAGTAATTCCTAAATATTTTTCACATTCTTGCATTGTGCTTCTATCAAAGGTGAGTAACCCCAGCAAAACGAAAGAGTTGAGGCCTAGTAGCCTTAGAAATTTAATCACCAAAATCATCTCCAAACTATTGAGCAGAAGATTGAGTTTTATTCTTTAAAATTTGACTTCTCTCATCAGAGTGGATTTGTGAAGGATAAAAGTATCTATGAAAGCAACATGATGTCTCAGGAATCCATTAAATCAAAAAGCCTAATATTGGTAGTAATTTCATTATAAAGGTGGATATGGCAATGGCTTAAAAAGAGTCTCTTGGGCCTATATTTGTCTGGCATTAAGGAATATGGGATTTAATGTGGTCTTCATTGATATGGTTTAGAGAGTTATGGCCAATAACATGTATTCCACTATTATAAATGGGAGGGGATATGGTTTTTCCCAATCCACTAGAGGCGTCAATTATGGAGATCCCCTTTCCCTTGCCCTATTTATTGTAGGTGAAGAGGTGCTCTCAAGATCTTTGAATAGATTGCATAATCATCCTGAATATCATGGTTTCTACATGGAACTGAGAGGCCCCCAGGTAAATCATATGTGTTTTGCAGATGACACCATGATGTTCACTTCTGGAAGAGCTAAAACTCTTCACCTCATCATGCAAACTATCAAGAATTATGAGGAAACATCTGTCTAGCTGATCAATAAAGATAAAATCCATTTCTTGGTACATTGGAATGTCTTTAACAGTACAAAGAGTAGAATAAAAAGAATCATAGGTTTCAAACAAAAATAGGGACCGCTTACTTTTCTTGGGTGCCCTGTTTTTGTTGGTAGGCATAGGATTACTGGGTGGCAGATAAAGCAACTTAGCTATTGGAGAAGGGAATTTTTGAAGAAGCATATATTACATGCTCTCCCAATTCACCTACTATCAGTAGTAACTCCTCCTTCCACAATGCTTTAACAGATTCAAATGCTTATGGCATATTTTTTCTGGGGATGGAAAAGTGAAAAAAGAAAATACTATTGGGCATAATGGAGGAACTTAAGTTATCCTACTGAGGAAGGAGGGGTGAAAATTAGAAACCTAAAAGATGTGTGTTTAGCCTTTCAATATAAGCAATGGTGGATCTTTAGGACAAAACACAACTTATGGGGTGATTGCCTAAAAGCCATGTATTGCAAAAGATCCAATCACATTTGTAGGAAATGGGATTATGGTGATTCTTTTATCTGGAAGCATATGCTACACAACAGAAACAAAATTGAGCAACACATTCAATGGAAACTAGACCTTGTCACCTGTTCTTTTTGGTGGGATAATTGGTTAGGTGAAGGCCAGCTTGCTCAATTCTCTACTAACAATCACAGGTATGATGATCACAAATTTGTATAATTCTGGATGGAAAGGCAATGGAACTATCATATGTTAATTCAACAGGCTTCTCCAAGTCAACTGGAAAACTTCCAAGCAACAACAATTCCTCTACAACAACAATTATCAAACAAAGTTTACTGGATACTCAACTCCAACGGGCAGTTTAGTTGCTCTTAAGCATGGAACAAAATCAGGGAAAATAGATCTAAGTCTCAAATAATTTTTTTCATTGGCATAAACACATTCCTTTCAAAGCTTCATTTTTATTATGGAGAGCCTTAATAGGCAAACTACCTACTAATTAAAAGCTAACCACTTTTGGCATTGAACCACCAAATTGTTTATTGTCTTAACAGCTCAGGTACAGACACAATCAATCACATTTTCAGCATTGGAGCACTAGCAGCAGAAATCTGGAGAAGTTATGCAACTATGGTAAGAGTTAAAATTGATGATAGGTATCTGCAACAACTAATATTATAGTGGTGGACAATGAAACAGAAAATTGAATATCATAAACTCATTTTATATTATCAGCTACTGGAATCTCTGTAAGAATATATGTGCTAGTAAATATGGAGGCAAAACATCCAATAGTAGAAGGGTAAGCTATGCAATCTATAATGACATTATAAACTAATAACTACTCATTTCTCTAGGTTAGTTGGCCTTGTTCATGGAAATGAATCATTCAGCTTGGAGAAAGGAGTGTGCATGACATCAAGGGACAAATTGTAGCATGGACAAGACACCTGACGAATGGATCAATATCAACACAGATGGAAGTGCATATAAAAACTCGAGCAAGATGGGGGCAGGTGGTATAATGAGATATCACACAGGCAAGTTATTAGTGACTTATACATCTCCCCTTGTAGAAGGATCAAACAATCAAGTGGAAATAGGTGTAGCCATCTCTGGAATGACTTGGGCATTGAACTAGGCTACATGAAAATCATTCTGGAATTGGACTCACTTTTAATTGTGAATTGGATTATTTAAAACTAAATACAACAATGGCATATTTGTATACAGATGGAAAGGTAGCAAACACTTATCTCCCAGGCACAGGAACTCAAATGCATACACATCTTCAGGGAGGCAAATTGGATGGTTGATTCATTTTGCAAACACAACAAAAACCTCACTAGTCCATAACTCTACTACAACAGTCAAGATGTAATTAAAAAAACAAAGGCCGATTATCATCTAGACATGATCGGAATGCCATGTTTAAGAAGGAAGAAAACCAAGAAGATCAGAGAACCTCACTAGATTGTGTATCACCTTTTCAACTTAGCTATGATTTAAAATTATAGCATCTTTGAATAGGTTAGATTTTTTTTGTGTGCTTTAAATTTAAAGGGAGAGTCTCCCTTGTTTAAAGTCCTAGAACCTTTGTATCGAGAGTAATCATGTATTTTAAGTGCTTAGTTTCTTGGTCATTTTCATAAGGGGAAGAGACAACTTTATTTTGAAAGGATACTCTCGACCACCATAGGACTAGAGGTAAGGTTTAAGCCCCCCTCCTAGTATTTTGTTTGCTTATTAATGCTAAGGCCTGGGGGTGTTGCTCTGACCCTTACCCCCTAAGGGTAGTTAAAATTTAAAAATAAAAAAAGCCCAAAATATCGGAACCCAAACATTAAATACTAAACCATAGATTTTACACAAAATATTCTAAAACCCAAAACCAAAAACCTAAAAAACCTTAACATTTAACCTTAAGACTATCCCTAACACAACCCTAACCCTAACCTACATTAATCCTAACCCTACCATAAACCCTAACCTCAAGTGCAAAATACCAAAACCAAAACATTAAACACAAAACAATGGATATTTAACCTCAAATCCTGAACCACAAACCCATTAACCTAAAAAAACTAAACCCTAACCCGAACCGTGTCTCTAAACCTAACACTAACCATAACCCTAACCCTAACCCAAAATCATTAACCCAAAACCCAAACCCCAAATTACAAAAACCCAATCATTAAACACTAAACCATAGATATTAAACAAAAAATCCTAAACAACAAAACCGAAAACCTAAAAAACCCTAAACTTTCAACCATACCCTATCCCTAACATAAACCCTAACCCTAACCCTTACCCTATCCTTAACCGTAAGCCTAAACCCTAAACCAAAGCCCAATATACAAAAATCCTAACATTAAACACTAAACAATAGATATTTCAATTCAAATCCTTTACCAAAAATCTAAAAACCTAAAAAATAACCTAAACCCTAACCGTGACCCTAAACTAATCCTAACCCTAACTCTACCATAAACCCTCTATCCCAAGCGGAAAGTGTTAAAAACCAAAAATTAAACATTAAACCTCAAATCCTAAATCCTAAATCCGAAAACCTAAAAAAAAAAAACCCTAACCCTAATCTTAATTCTAACCCTATTAATAAATCATTAACTTGAGACCCTAAGTCAATAATACCATAACCCAAATATTAAATACTAAACCATAGATTTTACACCTCAAACGCTAAACTCGAAACCATAAAACGTAAAAAAAAACCTACACTGTTACCCTTATCGTAACCCTAACCCTAATCCAACCCTTATCTTAATCTTAATATTAAATCCTATAACCTAAACCCTAAGTCCTAAAAAATCCTAAGTTGAAAATACGAAAACTTAGACTTTAAACACTAAACCATAGATTTTGAACCTCAAATCCTAAACCACAAACCCTAAAACCTGAAAAAAAACCATAAACCCTAACCCTAACCATAACTCAAACCTTAACCCTAACGTTAACCAAAACCCTAACCCTCAACCTTTAACTCGAAACCCCAAGCCCAAAATATTGAAATCCAAACATTAAACCCTAAAGCACATATTTTAAACAGTAAATCCTAACACCCAAAACCTAAAACATAAATAAAACCCTAAACCCTAACAATAAACCTAACCCTAACCCTAAACCCTAAACTCTAAACCAAAAGTCCAAAATACGAAGACCATAACATTAAACACAAAATCATAGATATTATAACTCAAATCCCTAAACCTAAACCATAAAACCGAAAAAACATCCTAAACCCAAACTCTAACCTTAACATTAACCCTAACCCTAACCCTACCATAAATTTTAAACCTCAAGACAAAAAGTTCCAAAATCCATACATTAGACAATTCATATTAAACCTCTATTCCTAACCCTAAACCCATACACCTAAAAAACCTAAAAAACCTAAACTATAAACCTGAAACACTAAGCCCAAAATACCAAAATCTAAAGATTAAATACTAAAACATAGATTTTAATCCTCAAATTCTAAACCCTAAACAATAAAACCAAGAAAAAAACCCTACACTATAACCCTAATGCTCGTTGTAACCCTAAACATAAACCCTAAACCCTAAACGTTAAGTCCTAAAAAAGGCATTAGTTCAAAATACGATACACAAACCTTAAACACTAAACAACATATTTAAACCTCAAATTCTAAACCACAAACTCTAAAACGATAAAAAGCCCTACCCCTTACCCTATCCTTAACCCTAACTCTAACCCTAAATTATTCACCCAAAACCCAAAGCGCAAAATACCATAACCCAAACATTGAACATTAAACCATATATTTTAAACAAAAAATCTAAACCTCAAAACCTAAAACATAAATGAACCCTAAACCCTAAACCTAACCCTAAACCTAACATGAACCCAAACCATAACTTTATCCTTTATGCTAACCCTAAACCTAAAGCCAAAAATATAAAAACCCTAATACTAAACACTAATCCATAGATATTTAAAGTCAAATCGTTTACCCAAAATCCTAAAACCTAAAAAACAACCTAAACCTTAACCCTAAATCTACATTAATCCTAACCCTAACCGTACCATAAAACCTAAAACCTAAAAAAACTAAACCCAAACTCGAACAATAACCATAACCTAAAACCTAACCCTAATACTAACCCTAAGTTAAAGTGTAACCCTAAGCCAAAAGCGTTAACCCAAACCGCTGCCCAAAATACAAAACCCAAAAATTAAACAATACACCATGGATTTCAAACTAAAAATCCTAAACACCATAACTGAAAGCATTAAAAAACCCTAAAACTTAACCCTTCCCTATCCCTAACAGAAACCCTATCCCTTACATTATCCTTAACCCTAACCCTAAATCCTAAACTCCAAATCAAAAGCCCAAAATACAAAAACCTTAGCACTAAACACTAAACCATATATATTATAAATCAAATCCTTAACCCCAAACCATAAAACCTAAACCCAAAGTCTAACCTTACATTAACCCTAACCCTAATGCTACCATAAACCCTAAACCCCAAACCCAAAAATTCCAAAATCCAAACATTACACAATTGATAATAAACCTCATTTCCTAAACCCTAAACCCATAAACACCAAAAATAAAACCTAACCCTAACTTTAACCCTAACCCAAACCCTAAGCTATAAACGTTAAACACTTAGCAAAAAATACCAAAACTTAAGGATTTAATAATAAGCCATAGATTTTAAACCTCACATCCTAAACCACAAACCCTAAAACCATAAAAAACATAACCCTAACCCTTACCCTAACTCTAACCTTAACCCTAACTCTAACCATAAATAATTCTCCCAAAACCCAAAGCCCAAAATACCATAATCCAAACATAAAACACTAAACCATATATTTTGAAACAAAAATATAAACCCCGAAACCTTAAACCTAAAAAATCCCTAACCCTATCCTTAATGGTAACCCTAAACCTAATGCCCAATATACAAAAACCCTACACTAATCCATATATATTACAACTCAAATCGTTTACCCAAAATCCTAAACCATCAAAACCAACCTAAACCTTAACCTTAACTGTACATTAATACTAATCCTAACCCTACCATAAACACTAAACCCTACGCCAAAAGTAGAAGAACCAAAATATTAAAAACTAAACTATTGGTATTTAACCTCAAATCTTAAATATTAAACCCTAAAAACCAAAAAATAAACCCTTACACGAACAGTAACCCTAACCCTGATCCTAACCCTAACCTTTACCATAACTATAACCCAAAACAATAAATAAAAAAACCCATGGCCAATATACAAAAACCCAAAAAGTTAAACACTAAAACATAGATTTTTAACTAAAAATCCTTACCACCAAAACCGAAAACATAAAAAATCCCTAAACCTTAACCCTTACCCTATCCCTAA
The DNA here is from genome assembly GCA_027704805.1 of Solanum corneliomulleri. Classification (NCBI taxonomy): domain Eukaryota; kingdom Viridiplantae; phylum Streptophyta; class Magnoliopsida; order Solanales; family Solanaceae; genus Solanum; species Solanum corneliomulleri. The sequence continues at coordinate 19,307,529 of JAKWIY010003060.1, read as the reverse complement.
CATAAACTCTAACCCTAATAGCAACCCTAACCCTAACCTTAACCATAACCCTAAAACCTAAACCCTAAACCCAAAGCCAAAAATATCAAATCCCTAACATTATACACTAATCATAGATATTATATTCAAATCATTGACCCCAAATATTAAAACGCAAAAAACAACTTAAACCCTAACCTTGACCCTAACATTAAGCCTAACCCCAACCCTACCATAAACCCTAAAGCCCAAGTCCAATATCCAAAAACCAAAACATGAAACACTAAACAACTAGTATTAAACCTCAAATGCTAAACCCTAAAACCAAAAACTTAAAAGAAACCAAAACCCTAAACCTAACCCTTACCTTAACACTAACCCTAACCGTAAACCATTAACTTGAGACCCTAACCCAAAAATACCAAAACACAAACATTAAATACTAAACCATAGGTTTTAAACCTCAAATACTAAACCATGAATCTTAAAACGTAAATAAAACCTACACCTAACTCCAATCCTTACCTAATCCTAACATTAAATATAAAACCCTAAACACTATGTACAAAAAAACAATAAGTCAAGGGTAGATAAAAAAAATCTTAGTCCAAAATACGAAAACTCGGACAATAACACACTAAACTATAGATTTTAAAAAAAAAAATACAACAATCAAAAACCTAAAACAAAAAAAAAACTAAACCCTAACATTTACCCTATCCCGAACAAGAACCCTAACCCTAACCCTATCCTTAACCCTAACCGTAAACCCTAAATTCTAAACACTGAGCCAAAAATGCATATACTTAACATTAAACACTAAACCATATATATTACAACTCAAATCCTTAAACACAAACCCTAAGCAAAAATAACAACATAAACCGAAACCCTAATCATAAAATAAATGTTAACCCTAATCCTACCAATAAACCCTAAATCCCAAGCCCAAAATGCAAAAAACCAAATATTAAACACTAAACCATCAATTTTAGACCTCAAATCCTACATTTTAAACCCAAAAACCTAAAAAAAAAAACCTAACCCTAGCCAAAACCCTAACCTTAAACCATTAACTTGAGACCATAATGTCACGGACTTAGAGTATTTGCTAAGACTTCGTGCGACATTCGACAACTTACTCACGACTCTTTCACGATCTTATAAGCTCAAGTAAGCCTTTAAGACTCGGAACGCTAAGAGAATGCAAAGAAATACTTAGAAAGACTTTGGCAGAGATAAATTGTATTGAGCTTGAGAGCTTTGCTTACAATTTTGGTTGGATTATTGGATGGATGGTTTACAAATGAGAGACCCTCCTATTTATACTACATCCTAAGGGCCTTAGTGTAAATAAAATTTACTATACAAGTCTTTCTACAAACTAGACTTTAGTGCATATTCTAGAGAATTCTATATTGTCTACAATATTCAAAACTCTTCTACAAATATCTAAAGTATTCTAGAGAATTCTAGATAATTCTCTAGTCTTATTTACAAAACTAGAAGGTTCTAGAGCTCTATGAAAACCTCTTAAAGAATATAGCTCCTCCTCCACCATTCGGTCGTCAAATTTGGCTAGAATTGTGGCGGGACATCACACTCTACCCCACCAATTAATGCAACGACCGCATCACATTGCTGATGTATCGGCATCTGAGTTTTGTCGTGCGATCATCAATTCACGCACTCGATCAATCCCTTCAAGCAGTTATACGCTCAAACTTACTTCTCAAATAAGAAGTAAAGCGGTCGTGTCAAGTAAATAACCCAACTAGTGAGATTGGGATCGTTCCCACGAGGAAGATAGTCTAGACTTAACTTCAATCTATTATTACTTTTGTTTAGTCAATTACTTCCTTGGAGAGTAAAAACAATAAAAGTGGGGTTTCTAATTCTAAATGACTGAAAATAAACAACAAAATTGAAAGAGACACTTAACAACTTTGAATGTTGGAGTTTAATCAATTAATCAAAGTAACTAGGGTTTACGTGTTCCCCACACGTTTATAACTTGATAATTGTAAATATAACAATTCTTTCCTAGTATCTTGCATGCAAAGTGATAAGTTATTATTTCTAAATCCTTGGTCCGGCATCTAGAAAATCTCACTCCGCACCTTGGTCTGGCTACGTGTGTTACTTTCCTAACCCTTATCTTTACCTCATATTAAGCATCATATTTGATATTTCACAATCAATACTAGCCTATTAGATAGTATATACTAAATCTATGTTGATAATTTTTTTCCTATTATCTACCTCCTTGGTGCGTCAAGTAGCATTAAGACGAGTTCTAACGTTGGTCATCCGTTAAATTGACTTCTAAGCGAAAGAATTATTAATACATGCAAGACACTATTCTAGAATTGTTATTTTAGTTAGGTTTTACCTCATTATTTGCCTATGGTTCCAACAAACCTAGTTATGGAGTTTAGCTACCCATAATCATAATCACAATATTCAAATATATTATATAAGAATTCATGTACTTAATTCAATGAGAAAGAGTAAAATCCGAGAGTTTGCTTGATTAATCACCAAAAATCACCAACAATCAATGATAATCAAGTCAAACTTGTAGTGTTTTGGACCTACATTTGTCTAACCCAACTACCTAGGAAACTAGCAATGCAAAAGTACCTATGTCTAGGGTTGTAAACATGACAATTTCGAACATTTTTAACCTAGATTAGATAGAATCTTATATAAAAGAACATATCACGAACAACTAAGCTAATACTAATTAATAAAAAAATGCAAGATAAATGAGTACAAATTAGGGACACAAACCTTAGAATTGGAGAAAAACAAGATGGACAAGTACTCAGTGGCCAGGAAGACACCCACAACAGCAACTCCGACTAGTAGATTATCACTTTTAGGGCTTTGGAGAGTTGTTGGGGGGGGGGGGCAATGATCGGTTGATAGAGGGAGAGATTGTGGAAGTTTAGAAGAGAGGGAAATAGGGAGAGTAGTGAAGCAATGGGGGTGAAATGAGGGGTTGGGGGGTTTAAACATTCTGATTTTGAAAAAGACTCCAGCCGGGTCAGGTCGGGTACGACTCATTAATGACGCAACGACTCCCCGACGACGGTCCGTCTCAGCTGTGATGATCCGTTGTTGGGTCTCAGCTAAGACGTACCTGGTACGACGGAGGCATACGACGGTCCATCATAGGCGCAACGGTCTATCGTTGTATCCGTCAGTGACTACTGCAGAGTAATATTCTGCAGAATTTCCTGGTGATGTGCCTGCAAATTTAAAAACCCATTAGTAGAAAAATGCTACCATTATTAAAATGACTATAAGTATTGGGTTGCCTACAAACAAGCGCCTGATTTAATCTCGCGGCACGACTGGGGACACTTGATTACTCAGGCTTCATCAAGATGGTATGCCTCTATCACTTCATTCCCTGATGCTTTACATCCAAAATAGAGTTTTATTCGTTCTCTATTCATCTTAAACCGCACTCCCTCCTTGGATTTTAACTCAACTTCTCCATGAGGGAATACTTGGGTAATCAAGTAAGGGCCAGTCCATTTGGACTTGAGCTTGCCCGGAAGACAAGGCACCCCATAACTGTCTACAAGCACAAAATCATCAACCATAAACTCTTGTTTTGCACTTTTTTCGTCATTCTCTTTCTTCATCTTTTCTTTGTGGGATATGGCTGATACCGATTGGAGCTCACCACGCTGCTTCATGGTCCTACAAACGTTGAAGGTCGCTTTTTCATTGTTTAACCAAAATTTCATCTGACCCTTTTCCATATCAACTAAGGCTCTACCTGTAGCAAGGAATGGCCTCCTAACAATAATAGGCACTTCAAAATCGACTTCGCAATCAAGAATAACAAAATAAGCCGGAAAGATGAATGACTCCACTTTTACTAGCACATCATGGATTATCCCTATAGGCCTTTTCACTGTCCGATCTGCCATCAGTAGCCGCATCGCAGTGGGTTTTGGATCCCCCAAACCCAACTTATTGTAGATCGAGAGGGGCATGAGATTTATGCTTGCCCCCAGATCACATAATACTTTTGCAAAATGTAATGACCCGACTGTACAAGGAATAGTGAACGCACCCGGATATTTTTTCTTTTGTACGAGGGACCTTGTAGCAATAGCACTACAATGCTGCAGTCTTTCATCATCCTCAAAAGTGACCGATCTTTTCTTGGTGACCAGATCTTTAATAAATTTGGCATAACCGGGCATTTGTTCTAGATCTTCTACCAAAGGGACATTGATAGAGAGCTGCTTCAGCGTTGTTATAAAACGCCGATATTTACCATCCTCGGTCTTTGTCACTAATCTCTGAGGGAAGGGTGGTGGTTGTCTAGGCATGGGAATCATCTTCATAGGGACTTCTGCATCTTTTCCATTGCTCTCTTCTTCCTCACCACTGCCCCTTACCACCTTATCATCATCCTTTCTCATATTTTCCTCATTAGACGGCATAGGTGGGTCAATGGTTTGCTTACCACCCCGAGAAGTGATTGCCATGCAGTGCGCATAATTTTTTGGATTTTGAACAGTGTTGCTAGGAAGAGTGCCCGGTTGCCGTGTGTTCACTGTCGCAGATAATTGCTCCATTTGCAACTCGATCTGTTTAATCGAAATTGCATGTGTATCAACTTTTGGCCCAATACTAGCTAAGTCACACCTTAACTCTTTAATGTGCTCATCACTAGCATCGAACCTCCTCATCATTTTGTGCAACATATCCTGAACTAGCGCCATACTATCTCTACCATCCCTAGGAGTAACTTCACGATTTTGGGGAGGGACATAGGGCCCATTCCTATCATTTTTGTAACCGTAATTACCCCTGTTGAAGTTGTTGTCGCGGTTGTGGTTTCCATCTTGGACATAATGACCCTCACGGTTGTAGTTACCATAGTTCCGACCTAGGTTCCCTTGACCTTGGCGCCAATTATCCTAATTAGAGCCTTAGGAGCTTGGTCGGAAACCCCTCGTCTGCTCATTTACTGCATAGGTGTCCTCCGCATAATAGCATTCAGCATTAGGAGTTGGTGTTTTAGCCAAGTAGTTGACTGCATTTATCTTTTCTGCACCCCCAGTGACATGTTTTAGTACCAACCCAAGCTCAGTTCTCATCTGATCCATTTCTTCATGAATCTCATATGTCGCTGGGTTTTGAGTGGACTGCACTGCGAAGGTGTTTCACCCGGTATCTGACTTCCTAGTACTCAAGGATTTATTATTCCGAGAGATTTTCTCCAATTTTTCAGCAATCTCAGCATAAGGACAATCCCCATAAGATCCACCTGCTATAGTGTCCAACACCGCTTTATTATTATCATCCTGTCCCCGATAGAAGTATTCCTTCAGTGATTCATCATCGATACGGTGATTTGGAACACTTCTCAAGAATAAGGTGAATCTATCCCAAGAAACACTAACTAACTCTCTAGGTAGTGCCACAAAGTTATTCACTCTGTCTTTGTGGTTTAGTTTCTTGGAGACCGGATAGTAACGTACTAAGAAAACATCCCTTAGTTGGTTCCAAGTGAAGATTGAGTTGTATGGGAGCTCAGTGAACCATATAGCAGCCTCTCCCGTCAGTGAGAGAGGAAACACTCTGAGCCCTATTACATCTAAATCCAAATCAGGCCTCCATACACAACTTTTACACACTGCCCTTACCTTAGCTATATGGGCTTGTGGAACCTCAGAAGATAGCCCTGAAAACAAACCTCTGGTAGTGAGCATTTGCATCAGGCTACTAGTTACCACAAAAGTATGGCCTGTGGGAGGGGAGGCAAAACAAGTGGCCCATTGGAGTCTTCTATGTTATTATAGCCTCTGTAGTATGCTTGGGGCTGTGGAGCGGGATTTTGTCCCCTTTGTAGGTGTTCACCCGGAGCATCGGGTAACAATTGACCATGAATATCAACCGGAGCTGGGATGTTCTGGTTCGGATCATCATCATTTATTCCCAAGTTTCGATTTATATTGCACAGTGTATGCTCTAATTCGTGATCGTAGGGAAACAAGGGTTCTTTGCCTCTCCGTATATTTGGCATACAAGGAGGATAGTTCTGACAAAAATCAAAAACAATAAAACAATGTAAAATCAAGAAAATATCAACTAAACTTTAGCAATAAGTTCAAGTTAATCTAAAATCTATAATCCTGGCAGCGTCACCAAAATTTGATACGCTCAAACTTACTTCTCAAATAAGAAGTAAAGCGGTCGTGTCAAGTAAATAACCCAACTAGTGAGGTTGGGATCGTTCCCACGAGGAAAATAGTCTAGACTTAACTTCAATGTATTATTAGTTTTGTTTAGTCAATTACTTCCTTGGAAAGTAAACACAATAAAAGGGGGATTTCTAATTCTAAATGAATGTAAATAAACAACGAAATTGAAAGAGACACTTAACAGCTTTAAACATTGGAGTTTAATCAATTAATTAAAGTAACTAGGTTTTACGTGTTCCACACAGGTTCATAACTTGATAATTCTATCTATAACAATTCTTTCCTAGTATCTTGCATGCAAAGTGATAAGTTATGTATTTCTAAATCCTTGGTCCGGCATCTAGAAAATCTCACTCCGCACCTTGGTCCGGCTACGTGTGTTGCTTTCCAAACCCTTATCTTTACCTCATATTAAGCATCATATTCGATATTTGACTAAGTTATTACCTCGTACCAACCTGTACTAGCCTATTAGATAGTAAATACTAAATCTATGTTGATAATTCTTTTCCTATTATCTACCTCCCTAGTCCGGCAAGTAGCATTAAGGCGAGTTCTAACGTTGGCCATCCGTTAAAAAGACTTCTAAGCGAAAGAATTATTAATACATGCAAGACACTATTCTAGAATTGTTATTTTAGTTAGGTTTACCTCATTATTTGCCTATGGTTCCCACAAACCTAGTTATGGAGTTTAGTTACCCATAGTCATAATCACAATATTTAAATATATTATATGAGAATTCATGTACTTACTTCAATGAGAAAGAGTAAAATTCGAGAGTTTGATTGATTAATAACCAAAAATCACCAACAATCAATGATAATTAAAAGTCTAACAATACAATGTTTACTAATACGGTGTCTAACATTACGTAGTCTAATAATGATACAGAGTCTAACCTCAAAAACGACATTTTTCAAACTATTTATAAAAAATAAAAACCTAATTAAACAAGGACTCTATTTGTTGGAAATCTACCAAAACGCGGCTGGGTTGACGGACCTCGCGACGGATCGTCGTGGTCACGACGGACCGTCGTGGACTCCGTCATCCTAAACTTCTGCAATTTCTTCTGCTGCTCTCTTCATTACCCTCGACGGCAAGTATGACGGACCGTCATAGGCACAATGGTCTGTCGAGGGTCTTCGTTCCAAAACACTTCAACTCTTGGAATATTGGTACTGGGATTACTTCTCTGATCTTCATGACGAACCTGCAGGACAGACCATCATAGACACAACGGACCGTCACAAGCTTTGTAACCCCACACTTGGTCAGACTGCCCCATCTTCCTTCAGCAGCTGCACTACGCTGTTACCTACGGACCGTCACAAGCAAGACGGACCGTCATCAGCTCCGTAGGTGGTCTCTTCTGCATTTCTTCACTGAAAATCTCTGCATTCATCTTTCGACAGATTTCTTGTAAAATAAAGAGAAAGTTATATAAAAATTAGCACAAAAAGGCTTTTGGACACACTAAACTCAAGTAAAAAGTATTAATAATACCGTGAAACCACGGTATATCAAGCAACTTCCTCATCGGTTGCCCAATCTCTCTTGACCCGATCCTTCGAACATCCTTCTTCTTAGGAGGCAAGTGCCTCGGCGTCTTCTCTTTTATCATGGCAGCGTTCTTTCTTGGAACCTTCTTCGTGCGCAGTGGCAAGGGCTTCTTAGCACCATTGTCTTCTCCTGAACTTGCAATGGTAGCTGCAGATGTTATCCTCTTTCTTTCGTCGACCCTCTCGAGCTGCATGGCCGTCAGCCGGACCTGTTCCTCCGTCATCGATGTCTTATCCATAGGAACGATACATGTTCCTCCTTCCTCCACGATCATCAGTTGTTGGAGGTAAGGGTTGATAACCGTGTGACACGTCTGAGAGAACTCCTGCCCAAGTATTATATCAAAGATATCTAAGGGAGCGACGGTGAAATTGGTTTTACCTTGACAATAGTCTATCGTGATGCTTACTCCATGCGCGACTCCATTCAAGGGAGTCGGTGGTGCATTGACCATCCTAATTATGGCGTTTCTTGGACTGTAATCCAACCCCTACCTCATTGCTGATGTCTGGCCATGATATTGACCTCTGCACCTGTGTTGACCATCGCACGAGCACGTCTTTCATTGATCGTGATGTCGACGTATTGTGCGCCACATGCCTTAGGATTTGCAGGCCTCTATTCTGCATGCCTTTTCTCCTTATGCCTTGGCTTCTCTTTCCTCGGCGGCTTCGGTGGTTGCCTGGTGATAGCTCCGCATAGACATATCAAGCCCAACTGCTTAGTCTCTTCGACTTCATCTTCCTCGTGTGCTTCCTTCTCCTTCCGCTCTCGCAGGATAGCACCAAGTTTCTTCAGTTCAGGGCACTTTGCATAGCCATGCGTTCCACCGCATATGTAACAACCATCTCTCTTGGAAACCTGTATCTTCTTCACCATGTTTCCATGACCTCCAAACTTCTTGCCGTTGGACCTATATGTATCATGCCTCTGAGCCCGTTTCTCCTCGCCTTGGCTCTTGGGCTTTGGTCGCTGCTCCTCTCCTTCTCCACAATCTCCCCATCATTATCATGACTAATTCCTTCATCGTCGCTTCCGGCACTGTAAGACTTCTCCTACCTGAAGTCTTTCAAAGCTTTGGCCTGTGTGATGGCTTCATCAATAGTCCTGACCTGTCGCCATTCAAACTCTGTCCTGGCCAAACTTTCCAGCTCGTCCATGAAGTGGAACAAAATATCTTTATCCGTGAGATTGGGAATCTTAAGCGTAAGGGTGGTGAACTCATGCACATACGCGCATATGCTACCCGATTGCTTCAACTCCCTAAACTTGCGCTTTGCCTCATAGATGATGTTGTTGGGGAAGAACACCATGTAAAACTCCTCGCGGAATTTCTCCCACGTGTTCATGGTGCACGTCCACTTACTAATGTCGGACTCTTCTCGCCTCCACCATAGCATGGCTATCTCCGAAAGATGCAACACAACAGTGTTGATCTTGCTCTCATCTCTTCACACCCGACTACACTTGAAGTAGTCCTCCAAGTGCCATAAGAAATTCTCCACCTCTTGCGCGTTGCTTACGCCTTTGAACATATGTGGCTTGGGAGACTCGACACTGGCCTCCCTATCCTGGTCAGGTGCTATGGATCCTATAACCTCTCCTCCTTCCTTGAGCGCTTTCACATCGGCCTTCAACGCCTCGATCCTGCAAAGCACTTCCATAAACCGAAACTCCAAGGAAGTGATGGCCTCCTTCATCTCGTACTCGGCCCGTTGGCGTCCCTCAAACTCCTTCCGGATGTTGTTGTTCTCCTTAAGGGTGAAGTCCTCAAGGGTCTTGAACTTGCTGTCCGACGCATTCATGCGCCGGCATAAGATCTCAACAGCTTGTCTTGCAACTTCTACCCTTTCGACCCATTATTCTCTGACAGTGACGGCTATGGCATCTTTGCCCATTTCATCGTCACTCGCCCCGACAGTCGAGAGTGGATGATATGTTAGCGCCTCGCTTGGTGTGAACTTTGGCAGCGTTTTCTCATTACCCTTCTGATGCTTCTTCCCCTTTAGGTTCTTCTTTCCTCCATCCATGTGGATGTTGGTGGTGCTGGCGCCATTTACGTCTCTTTCGTTAACCATTCTCTATAATCAACCTACTCCGATACCACTTTGTCACGGACTTAGAGTATTCGCTAAGACTCCGTGCGGCACTCGACAACTTACTCACGACTCTTTCACGATCTTGTAAGCTCAAGTAAGCCTTTAAGTCTCAGAACGCTAAGAGAATGCAAAGAAAGACTTAGAAAGACTTTGGAAGAGAGACATTGTATTAAGCTTGAGAGCTTTGCTTACAATTTTGGTTGGATTGTTGGATGGATGATTTACAAATGAGAGACCCTCCTATTTATACTACATCCTAAGGGACTTAGTGTAAATAAAATTTACTATACAAGTCCTAAAAACTACACTTTGGTCCATATTCGAAAGAATTCTATATTGTCTAGAATATGCTAAACTCTTCTACAAAGATGCAAAGTATTCTAGAGAATTCTAGGGAATTCTCTAGTCTTCTTCACAAAACTAGAAGGTTCAAGAGCTCTCTGCAAACATTTTCAAGACTATAGCTCCTCCTCACCCATTCGGTCATCAAATTTGGCTAGAATTGTGTAACGACCTGTTTAGTCGTTTTGAGCAGCAGAACAAATTCTGGAAAAACTGGCT
>JAKWIY010003060.1:19210105-19296988 GCA_027704805.1 Solanum corneliomulleri | reverse complement strand
TGGCTAGTATGGAGTCAAGATCTTCTTTTCTTGACAAGATTACGGGAAAACATTTTGATGTGAGTGAAGAAACTAAGGCGAATCGAGATAAAGTGTTGCAAGGAGAGGCAAGGAAGCAATAATTGATGAGGAAGGTGTCCTGAGGATTAATGGAAGGGTATGTGTACCCCGCATCGATGATTTGATCACCATCCTTCTGACAGAAGCTCATAGTTCCGGATATTCTATACATCCTGGTGCAACCAAGATGTATCGCGATCTACAGCAAACACTTCTGGTGGAGTAGAATGAAGCGTGGATTGTTGAGTTTGTTGCCAAATGTCCAAATTGTCAACAAGTGAAGTATGAACATCAGAGGCCCGGAGGAACACTTCAGAGAATGCCCTTCCTGAATGGAAATGGGAGAGAATCGCGATGGACTTCGTGGTTGGTCTTCCCAAGACCTTGGGTAAGTATGACTCTATTTGGGTGATCGTTGATAGGTTAACTAAGTCTGCTCTTTTATTCCGGTCAAGGTGACTTACAATGCAGAGAAGTTAGCTAAAAATTTACATCTTAGAAAATCGTTCGACGCATGGGGTTCCACTCTCAATCATTCATCTGATAGAGGTACGCAGTTTACTTCTAAGTTTTGGAGAACCTTACATGCTGAATTAGGTACTAGGTTGGACCTTAGTACTGCGTTTCATCCTCAGACGATGGTCAGTCTGAGCGAACGATTCAAGTGTTGGAGGATATGCTTCGCGCTGTGGTGATAGAGTTTGGTGGCCATTGGGATAGCTTCTTACCTTGGCAGAATTTTCATACAATAATAGCTATAACTCCAGTATTGACATGGCTCCATTGAAGCATTGTATGGGAGGAGGTGTAGATCTCCCATTGGTTGGTTTTGACGCCTTTGAAGTTAGACCTTGGGGGACTGATCTGTTAAGGGATTCTATGGAGAGGTGAAAGCTATTCAAGAAAAGCTTTTAGCGGCTCAAAGTAGACAAAAGGAGTATGCAGACCGAAAGGTTAGAGACTGGGAGTTCATGGAAGGTGAACAAGTCTTGTTGAAGGTTTCACCCATGAAAGGGGTGATGCGATTCGGAAAAAGGGGTAAGTTAAGTCCCAGGTACATTGGTGACCATTTGAGGTACTAAAGCGAATAGGGGAGGTGGCTTATGAATTAGCCTTGCCCCCAGGCTGTCCGGAGTGCATCGGTGTTTCATGTGTCCATGTTGAAGAGATACCACGGAGATGGAAACACATTATCCGTTGGGATTCGGTTTTGCTTGATGAGAACTTGACTTATGAAGAGGAACCGATTGCTATATTAGATAGAGAAGTTCGCAAACTGAGGTCGAGGGAGATTGCATCCATCAAAGTGCAATGGAAGAATCGACCGTTTGAAGAGGCTACTTGGGGAGAAGGAGGCAGATATGCGAAAGAAAAATACCCACATCTGTTTACAGATTCAGGTACTCCTTTTCGCCATTGTTTTTCTTCTTTTGATCGTTCGGGGACGAACGATGGGTAATTGGTATCTATTGTAACGACCTGTTAGTCGTTTTGAGCAGCAGAACAAATTCTGGAAAAACTGGCTGAAACCACGGACCAACGACGGACCGTCACAGGCTCGACGGACCTTCGTGGGTGTTCCGTTCCATGACACTTAGAGTTTGAAAATCGGGTACTGAAAATCGACTCTCTGTAATTGTGACGGACCTGCAGGACGTGCCGTCACATCCACGACGAACCGTCGTGAGTCCCGTTCAAAACACTTCAACTTTTGAGAAATTGGTGCAAGAAAACGAGTTTCTGACCGTCATGACGGAGGTGCAAGGACGGACCGTCACAGGTGTGACGGGCCGTCACAGCCACCTGGACTTTGGGGAGGACACGACGGCCCTGGGTGACGGACCGTCGCACCCACGACGGCCCGTCACAGGTCACGCAGTCCCAGACAGTTTAGGATTCCTCCACACGTTTTAAGGGTCGTTTTTGATTATTCTTTCCTTAATTATAAGGATTGAGGGGTAACATTATAAGTCTAATTACTAGGGGTTAAAAGGGGTAACCTTAAGTTAATTAGGGGGTTTTTTTATTTGTCCTCTTTTAGTCTTAATTATATGATTAATTAGGGTAAAGGAGAGGGTTTGAATAAAACAAAAGAGAAAGAACAGAAAGGGAGAGAGGAGCAGATCGATCGAGAGAGAGGAGAATAGCAAGCTTGGGAGATTTTCTTGTTGATTCCAATTCTTCGGTGGAGGTAGGTTAGGTTGTATATTACGATATTCGTGGTGAACTCTTGTAGTGAATAATATGTTGTTGATGATATTGTAAACCTGTCTATATGCTTATTGTATGCTTGTATGAATATGATTATGTGATGTTGATAATACAAGCATGATGAAACCCATTGAATCCCAAATCTTGAAAGAAACTTTAATCTATGATATTAATGATAATGCCTTGGTATAAAAGAAGGCTTGATGAATTAAAGTGATGGGGATTGATGATGCCTTGGTTTGAGAAGGCTTGATGAACGATATAATGAGGTTAGTGGATCGGAGTGTCACGTTCCGACACATAGAATTAGTGGATCGGAGTGTCACGTTCCGACACATAGAACAGTGGATCGGAGTGTCACGTTCCGACACATAGTATTAGTGGGACGGGTGTCACGAACCGACACGTAGATATAGGGGATCGGAGTGTCACGTACCGACACATATAGGGGATCGGAGTGTCACGTTCCGACACATATAGGGGATCGGAGTGTCACGTTCCGACACATATAGGGGATCGGAGTGTCACGTTCCGACACATAGTGGTAGGGGATCGGAGTGTCACGTACCGACACAAGAGGAAGAAAGATAATGAAATCTCGAAAGATGCTAATATACTTAACATAATGAACTTAATTTCCCAAATGAGTATGTATTGAGGCTTGAGCCCTCATGAATGAACTTGATGGTATTATTGGACGATTATGATACTTGTTGTTGCTACTGTTTGAGTTTATAGTTGATTTATAATATTACTTGATATAATTGTTCCCTAATTTGAGTTAAACGATGATATCTACTCAGTACGTGTGGTTGTAGTGACTGACCCCCTACTTTTATGTTTTCTTTTGTTATTTGTGTTATGCAGCAAACGTTCCGTCAACTTCGACTCCAGCAGTAGATCAAGCCAGTCTTCACTCCATCGGAAATTCAGGGTGAGCTAATGCGTCTAGCTTGGACTGGGTCTCCTTCTTCAAGTCTTGATGCCTTGAACTTCCGGCATGGACTAGTTTTTAATTGTTTTAGCTTTTCAGACATTCTTAGATTAGTAGTTTGAGATAGATGTTCTTGTGGTGATGACTTCCAGATTTTGGGAATATTAATATTAGTTTTGAGTTGTTTTTATTAATGAGTTTAAGTCTTCCGCATTGTTTTCTGTTGAAAATTCTTGAAATGTTAAGGTTTAGATGGGTTGGTTCGCTCACATCGGAGGGTAAATGTGGGTGCCAGTCGCGTCCCCGATTTGGGTCGTGACAAATTGTGTGGGACGTCACACTATGCCCAAAATACCAAAACTAAAACATTAAATTCTAAACAATAGAATTTTGACCTCAAATGCTAAAAACTGAACCATAAAACCTAAAAAACCCACACCCTAACCATAATTCTAACCATAAACCTACCCTTAAATCCTTACCCTAAACCCTAAGACACAAAAAACCATAAGTCCATAATACGAAAACTCAAACCTTAAACTCTAAAGAATAGCTTTTAAACCTCAATTCTAAACCAAAAACGCTAAAACTTCAAAAAAGCCCAAACCTAACCCTAACCTTAATCAAAACACTAACCCTAAACCATTACCCGAAACCCCAAGCCCAAAATACCAAAAGCCTAACATTAAACACTAAACCATAGATCTTACACAAAAAATCCTAAAATCAATAACATAATACCTAAAAAAAATCCTAAACACTAACACTCATCCTATTCCTAACACAAACCCTACCTCTAACCCTATAATTAACACTATTAATCAACCCTAAACTCTAAACCCAAATCCCAAAATACCAAATCCTTAGCATTAAACACTAAACTATTGATATTTATCCTCAAATCTTAAACAATAAACCCTAAAACTCAAAAAAAAAACCTTACCCGAACACTAACCCTAATCGTAACTCTAACCCTAACCTTAACCATAACCCTAACCCAAAACCATTAATCAAAAACCCCATGCCCAAAATACAAAAACCCAAAAATTAAACACTAAAACAAAGATTTTTAACTAAAAATCCTTACCACAAAAACCGAAAACCTAAAAAAACTCTAAACATAAACCCTTACCCTATCCCTAACATGAACCCTAACCCTACCTGAACCCCAACCCTAACCCTAAACCATTATACCAAAAACCCAAACCCAAATTATCAAAACCAAAAAATTAAACACGAAACATAATCTAAACCCCTAAACCTAAAACATCAAAAAACCTAAACACTAACCCTAGCACTATCCCTAACACAAACCCTAACCTTAGCCTTAACACGAACCCTAACCCTAAATTGTAAATCCAAATCCCAAAATACCAAAACCATAACAATAAGCACTAAACATAGACATTACAACTCAAATCATTAACCCCAAACACTAAAACCTAAATAACAACCTAAACCCGAACCCTAACCCTAACATTAACCCTCACCCTAAACCTACCATAAACCCTACACCCCAAGCCCCAAAATACCAAAATCCAACCCTTAAAAACTAAATAACTCATATGAAACGTCAAATCCTAAACCCTAAATCCAAAACCTAAAAAAACTAAAACCCTAACCCTAACCCTAACCCTAACCCTTACCTTAACCCTAACCCAAACCCTAAACTACAATCCTTAAGCCCTAACCCCAATATACAAACACTGAAAGATAAAATTAAACCATTGATTTTAAACCTCAAATTTATACCCTAAAAAATAAAACCTAAAAAAACCAACGCAATAACCCTAATCTTACACTAATACTAACCCTAAAATCTAAACCCTAAACCTTAAGTTAAAAAAAATCCTAAGTCCAAAATACCATACACAAATATTAAAGACTATTCAATAGATTTTAAACATCTAATCCTAAACCACAAACCTTAAAATCTAGAAAACCCCAAATTTTAATCTTAACCCGAACCCTAACCCTATCCTTAACCCTAATCCTAACCCTAACCCTAAATCACTCTCCCGAAATTCCAAACACAAAATTTCATAACCCAAAAAATTAAAACTAAACCATAGATCTTAAACCAAAAATCTAAACCCCAAAACGTAAAACCTAAAAAACTCTAAACCCTCAATCTAACCCTATCCCTAACACGAACCTAACCCTAACCCTATCCTTAACCCTAATCTTAAACCTAAACCCAAAATATAAAAACCATAACATTAAACACTAATCCATAGATATTACAACTCAAATCGTTAACCCAAAACCCTAATACCTAAAAAATAACATAAACCTTAAGCCTAACCTTACATTAATACTAACCCTAACCATACCATAAACCCTAAACCCCAAGTCCAAAATACCAAAACAAAAACATTAAACACTAAACTATTTACATTTAACCTCAAATCCTACACAACAAACCTTAAAACGTAAAAAAACAGTACCCTAACCCAAAACCTAATCCCAACTCTAACCCTAACTATAACCCTAACCCTAACCCAAAACCATAAACCCGAAATGATATTTCCAAAATACAATAACCGAAATATTAAACACTAACGATAGAGTTTAAACCAAAAATCCTAAACCAAAAACCGAAAAGCTAAAAAAAACTAATCCTTAACTCTGCCACTATCCCTAACATAAACCTAATCCGAAACCTATTTCATCCTTAACCCTAATCCTAAACCCTAAATCCTTTACACAAAGCTCAAAATACAAAAACCCTACCATTAAAAAATAAAGGATAGATATTACAACTCAAATCGTCAACCCCAAATCCTAAAACCTAATAAACAACCTAAAGCCTAACAATTGCCCTAACATTAAACCTAATCCTATCCCTACCATAAATACTAAATCCTAAGCCAAAAATACCAAAACACAAATATTAAACACTAAACCATTAATATTAAACCTCAAATACTAAATTTTAAACCCGGAAACCGAAAAATATTAAAAATCTAACCCTAACCCTAAAGTTAACCTAACACTAAACCTAAACAATTAACTTGACACCCTAAGCCCAAAATACCAAAACCCAAACATTAAATACCAAACAATAGATTTTTAAACTCAAATTCTAAACCCTGAACCATAAAACCTAATAATAACCTACACCGTACCCTAACCATAACCTTAAATCCTAAACCCTAAACCCTAAGTCCACAAAAAACACAAAGTCCAATATAATAAAACTCAGACATTAGACAATAAACCGTAGATTCTAAAACTCAAATCCTAAACCACAAACCCTTAAACCTAAAATAAACCAAAACCCTAACCCTAACCCTAACCAAAATCCTAACCCTGACCTTAACCAAAACCATACCCCTAAACCATTAACCCGAAACCCCAAGACCAAAATACCGAAACCTACATATTAAACACTAAACCATAGATTTTAAACCAAAAATTAAAACATTAAAAAAAAAACCTTACCTAAACCCTATCTCTAATACGAATCCTAACCCTAACCCTATACTTAACCCTAAACATAAACCCTATACTCTAAACAAAAATCCCAAATCCCAAAAATCATAACATTAAACACTAAGCAATAGATGTTACAAATCAAATCCTTAACCTCAAACCCTAAAACTTTAAAAAACAACTAAAACCAAACTCGAACCCTAACATTAACCCTAGCCATAACCATACCATAAACCCTAAAACCCAAGCCCCTAAATATAAAAATCCAATTATTAAGCACTAAACCATTGATATTAATTCTCATATCCTAAACCTTTAACACAAAAATCTAAAAAAACACAAAACCCTAACCCTAACCCTAACCTTAACCGTAAACGAAACCCTAATCTATAAACCTGAAAATCTAAGCCCAAAATATCATAACCCAAACATTAGATACTATACAATAGATTTTAAACCTTAAATGCTAAATCCTATACAATAAAACCTAAAAATAAAACCTACACCATAACCCTTATCCTAAACCTAACACTAATAGTAAACCCTAAACCCTATGTCCAAAAAAAAGTCAAAGACCAAAATACGATACACAAACATTAAACACTAAATCATTTTTTCAACCTCAAATCCTAAACCACAAAATCTAAAACCATAAATAACCTAAATCCTAACCCTAACCCTAACCCTAAATCATTAAAACAAAAATGCCAAGCCCAAAATACCAAAACCCAATAATTAAACACTAAACAATAGATTTTAAACTAAAAATTCTAAACCCCAAAACCTTAAACCTACAAAAATCCTAAACAATAACCCTTACACTATCCCTAACACGAAGCCTAACCCTAAAAATATCTTTAACCCTAGCCCTATACGCAAAGAATAGAATACCAAAAGCCTAACATTAAATACTAAGAAGTTGTAACAAGCAAATCAATGGAACTAATAAGTTGATTTTTTGGGTCGTCGCAAATTAAGGTCGAGATAGTCAACCCCAAAACTCCTACCACTTCTCAGGCTTATAGACATGAAATAACCAGTGGGGTTTTCTCGCAAGGAAAAGATGTTAACCTTACCACAATTTCTAGTGGATTAGATGATCATATCACGGAGGCTAGAATCTCCGGTGAACAATACGGAAGTCAAAGACAAGAATATAACGAAAGGCTCAATGAGCAAACATCTAATGGGGATAATAACAAACTTACTATTGGATCATACCATCTGTATCAATGAAAAAAGTAAGCTTAAATGGATGAACGAAATGCAAAGAAAATTGTTTAAACACGAGGGAAACAGAGGTCTGTAACCATACAATATGGTTTCTCAACACCGAAAGTAATTTATTTAGAAAGTCTATCTCAGGGTGCAGCAGGTGGTTAAATGATGGATAAAAATCATCACCAAGGTGGAATAACACAAACAGGTGGGAGAATAATGGAATTGGAGAAGGCTGCAGGGAACGAGGGACAGGAAAAAACCAGCATAGGTCAAATGACAAAAGTAATGAGGTGCAACAACAAGGTAAGTACTCTAACAAGGCTACTAATTTTAATTATAATATTTTCAAAAGTATTACTAGAGTTGTCCATGTGCATAATCATGTCATGGGATCTTTAACTGTTATGTTTAAAGATAGGAATTAGGGTGACAATTCTACTCTTCTCAATGAGAAGGTGAGACTTTTGCAGCATTTTTAAAGTGGGAAAGGTTGTGATCTTAATGCTTATCATAGAGAGTTTCCTAAAATCTATAGTAACTTTGACGAAAGAACCCCCCCCAGCTATAATATACAACCAAAATACTACCACCTCTAAACTAGTTGAGGCAAACACTACTAAAGCTTAGAATGCAAACAAGAAAGATCATGTTTCAGAACCACCCTTATACATAGTGGTTCAAACTGTGGCTGCTAGATTGAGGCAAATCCATGAAGCTCAAATTCCTAATATCGTTCTAAAAAGTAAACCTAGATAGACGAAACAGGGTTACCCAATAGTAATATTTGATATGCATGACTATATGCATACGCTTATTGTGGACTGCAAATTTACTTTTGTTGGGAAATTTATCACTATAGTGCCTAACATGGACTTGATTAGAAAAAGCTTTAATCAATAGACAAACTTTAATGGGGGGTCAACATTGCTCACTACAATGCCAAACATGTTTTCATTGACATCCAAAATGAGCTGGACTACAATACTGTATGGACACACAAGAGATAGATCATAGAGGGTAAGCTCATGAGGATTCAAGCTTGGAATCCTTTCTTTACCACTGAAGAAGAGACTCCTACTGTCCCTATTTGGATTCATCTACCTGGACTACCTTGGCACTGTTTTAAAAAACCTTTCCTCATCCCCGTATTTGAAACTGTAGGCAAAGTTCTATATTTGGATACAACTTCTATAAAAAGATTAAGGGAAAGGATGGCTAAGTTTAAAATGCATATTGATCTAACAAAGCATATGCCCAGACATGTGTGGTTTGGTCTTGATTATTATGATGATACCATAGGTACATGCCAGCCTGTTGAATATAACAATATTCCCCCTATTGTAAATATTTAAGGCATCAAGGTCATGAGGTAGAAGAATGTAAAGCAAGGATGAGAGATAAGGAGTACAAACAAAGGAAGGAGTAGGGAAATAACAAGAAAAATAGAAACAAGGAAAAGCTAAGAAGTAAGGAACGGGAAACATTGCAGAACAAAATGAAAAAGGGTAAGGATCTGGTACAACAAATGTATAAAGAAGAAGGTAAGCAAAAATAAACAATTCAGCAAAAGGCGGAAGAATGGCACACTCAAAGAAAGAAAAACCAAAATATCCAAGAGGAGGTAGGACAAAAAGCAGTTTGGAGACTTACAGCAACGACCAGTCTAGCAAGAAAGGAGAACCAATAGGGTAAAGTTCAACAGGCAGGTATGAGTACTAATCATCAAAATAATACCTTTTATAACCTAACTATGAAGGTAGAGGATACTAATATTGAGGAGGAAGCAATCTAGGTGGGAAATACAACTCAAGAAAGCCAGGACATGGTGACAATGGGAAATACACAAAAACAACAAGAGATGGCTCAACAAAAATATGGGTGGAACAAAAATTCAGGTATCACAACAGAAAAATCCAACACTAATAGAATGCATTTAATTGAGATGATGGATGTAGCTTAAGGAGGTAAGGAAAGGGATGTAAGGAGAACACTACTAATCTGCATGAACGGGTGACAAAAGGGGGGAACCTATCTCATGATGGGCATGAGAGGCAGTATAATAACAATAACCCTGACCTTAGAGACAAGACTAGCAAGAAATAACAAGAAAAAGAGGGCAAACACACTAAGCAAGAAAATGCTCAGCAGATAGGAACTATGCATACATGCAATAAGGTTGCACACAGGGCAATAACACATAGATACTGAAGTCAGGGTGAGAAAAAAAGGTTAAAAATGAAAAGGATATGGACAACAATGTAACTAATGAAAATTTAGAAAGTATCCCAAAGAGCAAACACAAACCAAGCAAGTAAAAAAAGAGATGCAGCTAAGAAGAGATTAAAAAAGCAATAGGATGTAGTTAAAGAAAATCAATAGGACAGGAGGGATGAAACAAGAAATACTTTAGTGGAGGTGTATAATCACCAAGGACAGAATAGTCCCTCAATTCAGGCCAAAAATTTGACACCACCACAAAGGGCACCTCTGGATAAAGAACAAGGATATTGTCAAGTCAATACTGTCCCCCTTATTGATGATATGAGGTAGTAAACTCAGAAGATGAACTGGATAAGGATAATCAGTCTGTAATGGACCCTGATGATGATGATGTGACTAATGAGGCTCTAATAACAACTTTCAGTCCTCAAAATGATCAGGCCGTGGAAGAGGAGCTTCAACAAGTAACTCAAAACAAAGGTCTATATCCAAGAGGGCTAAAAATTGAAAAATTTCACTTCAAAGATCAGGATATCAAAATTTTCACTGCTAGCAAACAAAACACAAATTGTTTCTCATGTAGAGTTTCCCAATGATTAGTAAAATCATATGGAATGTGAGGGGGATTAACGCTCTAGGAGTTATGGAAAGAATTAAAATTCTCAAGAAAATGCATCAGTTATCTAATCTTGTTATTCTTGAGCCCTTTGCGGATAATGGTAATGTGATGAACTTCAAGAACCAACTAGCCATGGATAATATAGTGACCTAATGTAATGGAAAAATTTGGTTTTTCTGGAATGGTGATATTAACTGTAATGTTAGAGATTAATAAGATAAGAAAATTACTTGTGACTTTAATCACAATGAGATAAAAAAAATTAACCATTACTTTTGTCTATTCCAAATGTAAAGAACATCTAAGAAGGCGTCTATGGGATAAAATACTCCAACAAGCTAAGAGAGAGTACAAACCAAGGTGTTCAGCGGTGGATTACAATGTAATAACTTCTACAGAGGAAAAATCGGGGGAAATCCTTACAATATTATAAAAATCTTGGACTTTATATCCATTATTGAAGCTTATGGGTTGATAGATATTGGATTTCGTGGTCCAAAATACACTTGGTCCAAAAATAGAGGTATAAACCACAAAATTTTGAAAAGACTTGACAGAGGCGTTATCAATGATACTTGGTTGGATCAGATACCCCAAAAAACTATTACTCAACTACCCTCTACTGGTTCTGATCATTGCCCTCTATTATTGGAGATAATCAACAAAGAGGATGGTCACAATATGTATTTCAGATTCCTTATGTGTTGGGTGGCCAACCCCTAATTCTTGGAGACATTGAAATCTTGTTGGGAGAGGGAGGTGACAAGAAATACTATGTGAAGATTCCCCCAAAAATTAAAAAGACTTTCTTACACTCCGAGTACTTGGTCAAATAGGGAATTTGGTAAATTTTCCTAAAAGTTAGAGTTAGAAGAGAATATAAGGTGAGCTGAAAAATCCTTGATTCGGAAAAACTATGATACCAATAGGGAGTCACTCCGTGAACTTAATTCTAACTATATTAGATATCTTAAATTGGAGTAACCCATTATGAAGCTGAAATCTCAGTGACAATGGTTCAACAACGGAGAAACCAACTCTAAATTCTTCCACTCATTGATTAGGAGTAGAAGGAGAAAGTTGTTCATTCATTGAATTTAGGAAAATGGTGAGTGGGTTCAGGGTGATGAAAATATTGGTGAGGCTGCCAAAAAATACTTTCAACAAATGTTTACAGGGAAGAACAACACTATCAATGAGGAGAATCTTGAATGCATTCCTAGAATTGTAAATCAGGACCAGAATGATAGACTTATCTCCAATCCTAATATGGAGGAATTAAAAGAGGTAGTCTTTTTCATGAACCCTATGTCACCAGCAGGGCCGGATGGTATGAATGTGTATTTTTTCAAAAAATGTTGGCACATCATCAATCAAGACCTGATGGAAGTGATTAAGGCTTTTTTCAATGACCAAGAGATTCAGTAATATTTTTTACATTCTTGTATTGTTCTTCTAGCGGAGGTGAGTAACCCAAAAAAATGAACGAGTTTAGGCCTATTAGCCTGAGCAACTTCATTAGTAAAATCATCTCCAATCTTTTGAGTACAAGATTCAGTCCTATTCTGCCTATCTTGATCTCTCTCAATTAGTCTGGTTTTGTGAAGGGTAGAAGTATATCTACAAACATCATGTTGGCTAAGGAAGTCATCCACCGATTAAGAAGTCTAATAGAGGTTTTAATGTCATTATAAAGATGGACATGACAAAGGCCTATGATAGAATATCTTGGGCTTATGTATGTCTGGTCCTAAGAAAGATGGGTTTTACTGAGATTTTTATAGCTATGGTGTGGAGAGTTATGGAAAACCACTAGTAATCTACATTATCAATGGAAAAAGATTTCTTTTCCAATCCACTAGGGGCCCCAAACAAGGTGACCCCCTTTCCCCTGCTCTATTTATTTTAGGTGCAGAGATGCTTTCTAGATCCTTAAATGGGTTACATAATCACCCGGATTACCATGGTTTTTTCATGGAAAGGAGGGCCCCTCAGGAAGAGCTAAAACTCTCCAGCTTAACATGGAAACTCTCAAGGATTATGAGGAAACATCAGCCCAAATGATCAATAGTCACAAAAGTGTTTCATTGGTGCATTTTTGACAATACAAAGGACAGAATTCAAAAGATCACAATTTTTTTAATAAAACTGGGACCTGTCACATATCTTCAATGCCCTATTTTTGTCGTTAGACCTACAATCTCTTATTTTATTTACATTGTAAATAAAGTGATATGCAGGATTATATGGTGGAAAACTAAGAAACTATGCTATGGTTAAAGATCTATGTTTATTAAGAATGTCCTTCAAGCTCTCCTAAATCACTTACTATCAGCTATTATTCCTCCATCTAGAGTCCTCAAGCAAATTCAAATGCTGATGGAAGACTTCTTTTGGGATGGAAGAGTGATAATAATAAATATCATTGGGCTTCTTGGAAGAACCTCAGCTGCCCTACTGATGAAGGAGGGGTGGAATGATCATTTGTTCATTCAACAGGCTCCTCCAAGTCAACTGACAAACATTCAAGCAACAATCATTCCACAACAACAACTACAACACCAGGCATACAATAAGACCAACTCCAGTTCCATGTTTAGTTGTTCTTCAGCTTGTAATGAAATTAGGGAAAAAAGACCTAAATCTCAATTAAAGGCTATAATCAAGCATAATCACATACCATTCAAAGCTTCTTTTCTCCTCTGGAGGGATTTTAATGGCAAGCTACCTACTAATCAAAAACTCACTTTTTTGAATTGATCCTACTAACTATTTTTGTTGTAGCAACAGGCAGGAACAAACACCATCATCCACAGTTTCAACAATGGTGATCTACTAGTTGAAGTCTGGATATGTTTTACAAATATGGCAGGGGTTAAATCTGATCATAGTTCATTGTAAAAACTTATAGCACAATGGTGGACAATGAAACACAAAAATGAGGCTCATAAACTCATCCTACGGGCCACTCCTATTCTCATCTGCTGGAACCTATGGAAAAATAGATGTGCTCGTAAATATGGTGGAGAAACATCCAATGGTAGAAGAGTAAGGTATGCAATTTATAGTTATAATTGTAAACTAATAACTTGTCTTTTCCAACAAGTTATTTGGCCTTAATATTCCAACTAGCAGAAAGGTGTCAACATGTTATTAAAGTGCAAAACATAGCATGGACAAGACCACCTGACCAATGGATCAAGATCAACAGAGATTGAAGTGCATTAGATAACTCATGCAGGATTGGGGCAGATGGTATATTGAGAAATCTAGTAGGGAAACTTCTACTAGCTTTTACATCTCTCCATTGAAATTGTACAATCAATCAAGCAGAAATAGGTGCATCCATATTTCGAATGACTTGGGAACCAGAATTAGGGTACAAAAATATCATTCTGGAAGTGGATTCAATGTTAACCATCAACTTCATCCTACAAAAAGCTACTCCAAAGTGGAGCCAGTCAGTTAGACAGAGTGAAATTACTCATTTGCAAGACTCAGGAATTCAAATGTGCACATATCATTAGAGAAGCAAATTGGGTGGCTGATGCCTTATCCAAGCATAGTAACAAACTCACTAGTCCTCAAATATACTACAAAAGTTAATAGCTACCTAAAGAAGCAAATGCTTACTATCAGCTAGATTTAGTGGAAATGCCAAGCTTCCGAAAGAAGAGGACGAAGAAAATTAAATATCCCTTTTGAACATGGTGCTAACCTTTCAAATGACTATAACTCAAAATAGAGCTCCTTTGAATAGTTTGGTTAGTCTTGTTTATTTTTGCATTTGTAAGGGGAGAGTCTCACTTGTTTATGTTTCCAAGTTTCGATGTATAAAGCAGAGTCATCTCTTCTAGGTTCTTAGAACTTTTTGAATTTTCTTTTGAAAAGTTGACTCCAAACCATCATAATTATGGATGGTAAATTGATGCCCCCCTCCTAGTATTTTGATTTTTTGTTGAATGGAAACGCCTAGGGGTATTACTCAGCCTACCCATCTAAGGGTGATTACAAAAAAACCCAAAACACCAAAACCCAAACATTAAATGCATAAACATAACTTTTTAAACCTCAAATGATAAACCATGAACCATAATATCTAGAAAAAAAACTATACAGTAACATTAATACTAACCCTAACCCTAACCTTACATCTACAAATGAACTGTTTGATGTGCATTTACTACGACATGCCTTTCGTTCATCCACAAAATATTTTTGTTGTCAACATCAACAAAATTTGTCTCTTCATGCAGTTGTGCTATATTTCCATATTTTTTTTCAACATTGCCAAAAAATATCGACTAAAAATAGTTTCAATGTTGTTTGGTAAATCGTGGGGATGACCGTCGTTTTAGTTGGAACCATGTTAGGCTTGCACACTTACACAAATATTACCACGGTTGTGGGAAGTCTCGCTTTCACATTTGAAAATTTATGTATGTATCCCCTCTATCAATCATGTACAAGGTAATAAAAAAAACAGTGTTGAATTCTTGCCATAGATGCTTTCCATAGCATGCTTCCTTTATGGAATCTGCTGGTCCATCTATGCTCTCCTAAAGTTTGATCCCTACATCTTCACTAGAAACGGATTTATAAAACTATTGGCTTTAGTTCATATGGCAATGATCGCCATTTACCGCAACCCACCTCCCAAATAAGAGAAGCCATCAAAAGTGGAGCTCCAAAATGTTGTTTTTTTTCTCCGTGTGATATCAGTCCTTACATTTAAATTTTGTGGGGTTTCTGTTACCCCATTCCTATTTCTACGAGAACACGAATTTCTAAGGCATTTGCTTTAGTCATTCAATTGGCAGCACATTTTTTTTTATAGATAATTAGATTATTTATCTAAGTTTATAATACTAAATTTTTCCTTTAACTAAAAAAAAAGTTAAAAAAAATCGTACGTACAAAATACAAAAATTAAAACATTAAAAACTAAACCATAAATTTTAAACATCAAATCCTAAATGACAAACCTTGAAACCTAAAACAAGATAAACCCTAAGCCCTAACCCCTAACCCTAAATTAATCCTACCTTTAACCCTAACTCTAAGTCTAACTCTAAATTATTAACCCAAAACCCAAACATTAAACACTAAACCATAGATTTTATACCAAAACCCTCAACACCAAAATATAAAACCTACAAAAACCAGAAACCATAACCCTAACCATATCTCTAACACGAACTCTAACCCTAACACTAAACCCGAAACCCTCAATCCTAAGACCAAAATACATTGCGCCCTTATTTCCCCAATTTTCCCTCTCTTTAAAATATTCTCTCTCTAACAGAAGCTTCAGCCACTGCCCACAATGGCTACTGAAAAGCCTGAAACATGCACCGCTGCGCAGGCGCGTGCTCTAGTAGTGGTCGGCCAAAGACCACTGGACTAAATACAATAGGAGAGCCTTGAAAATAACAACAAACCCTAGCGTATCACACACCCTGATCCATCTAACATCTCCTTAAATTCGCAAAACACTGACGTGATGAATACTGCATTTTTAGAAATGGAGTTTGATAGAGAACGAGGAATTATTTCCCAAGGAAATTTTGAGTTGAATTGAGGACAAAGACTAATGGAAATGGATACTCCTCATCAAGATCTACAACATATTCACAAATGAACAAATTCAATCATTCCATTTTGCCAGAATAGAAAGGTGATTTTCGAAGGAATCGCGAGTGCTTCACCTGAGTCGCGCACTCAAATTAGATAGTCTTCAATCCAAACTCATAATGATTTAACCATTGGGGTTTGTTATCCTAACAATAAGGTCCATTTCACTCAAATTCCAAGTGGAATGGAAAGTGTAATCAACGGCGGGGAGAATTCCTGCGAAAATAGAACTCCACACGTCGAAATTCATGGAGAATCATCAGAAGGGACTTATTTTTAGTCCAAGAACATCCATCTAACAGATAATCCAATCCATATCAAAGAAGAAATTAACAAGAACAACAATTCAACATCTTCCTCTGATCCTAAGTCCAAAAAACAACAAGGAAGACACGAAAGTTAAGGGAAGACCTCAGTCGAATGAACCAACAACAATTGGAGAAGAAAAAAGAACACAACCGGGGGCGAATTCGATTGAACATCAGGGCATTAACAGGTTCATTATAAGTATGCACACAACAGATTAATCAATTGAAACATATTCATTGAAATTTTCTTTTGGTATACGAGGTAATACATCATATATAAGTCCGAATTTTAATGCAGGTAATTTGCAAATCACACCATACCAAGATGACAAAGGTGAGGAATATGGGAATGTACAGCTGCAACGGCAAGAACACTCAAGTAAAAAACATGATCAATCAGACAGGGAATTGCAACATGGAGGAAATGAGCAAAGGAATGATGGAAGTTTGTTGCAAGTCTCAGAACTGGTTCATCCGAGTGATGGAAAGCGAAATGATCAATGTAAAAACACCTAAAATCAAAGACGAGTCAAATCATAGAATCCATCCAATCGAGCAAGTGTGGAGTATCATAACAACTTCCCAAAAATATCCAACAACTACTCTAGGTATGGGCCTAATTCTCAATTCGATAGGGCTAATAAGAAGGGAACTAATGTTGTTCAGAAAACTGCTAGAAATCCTAACAACAAACAGCTTGTTAAGATATCTAACAACAATGCAAAAAATGAAAAAAAAATGAACTGACACTCTATGGTGTGGTACAATCCTTTGCTGCAAGGTTAAGATATAATCAGTCCAAAAATGAAATTCCTATTGTTTTAAATGATCCTATACATACGACTAGACAAGGTTTTCCTATTGTAGTTCTTTATGAGGATGACTATTATGTGAAATTGGCTGAGGTTTGTAAGTACACTCTTTTGGAAAGTTCACTAATACGATGCCTAAAATGGAAATCGTAAGTAAAAGCTTCTGTCTCCAAACTCAACTCACAGGGAGTGTGAAGATAACACATTTAAATTCTAGACATGTTTATATTGACCTTCACAATGATTTTGACTACCAAACTGTTTGGACAAATCTTAGAATGAATATTGAAGGGCAAGTGATGAGAATACAAACCTAGACCCCTGATTTTACCCCTGAAGAAGAAACTCTCGTTGTTCCTATTTGAGTGGCTATTCCTGGATTACCTTGGAACTATTACAACAAAGTGTTGTTTACAACTATGCTAGAGTTAATGGGGAAGGTTTTATTTCTAGACTCACCATCCTCCAAAGAACTAGACGCAACACCCTTACAGTTAAAATGAAGGTTGACCATACAAAAGCAAGACCCACTAATGTTTGGTTGGGATTCAAGAACTCAAACCCCAACAAAGGGAGATGGTTAAAAGTTGAATATAAGGGCATCCATTATTATTGCATGCACTGTAAGCATCAGGGGCATATGGAACATGAATGTACAATCAAGAGACGGGATAAGGATTTAAAAAAGTTGAAAGAATGGGAATCTGAGAAAAGATCTAAGGAAGTACAGGAACAGGGTGGCCACACAAATTCTCAAGTGCATGACAAAAGTATTACTGAAGTTGCAACAAAATCTCATCCAAACACAAATCAAAAAAGACAACTTTTGAATGATGATGGCCATAGTCAAACAAGGAAACAACCAGTAAGCCAGCAACAAGAAAGAACCACCCTAAATCCAAAGTATCAAGATTAGCAAGCAAAGTTACAGGAAGATTGGCAGACACAAATAAATATAAAAACATAAAAATCAGGATCCAACCAACTCCAAATCTGTTAGGAAGCCAGTTTCATCTCAAATGAAAAGGAGCAATGAGTGCCAGAAATAGGAACAGACACCAACATGTAGAACTAATATTCAAACTCAAAATACTTTTTCTAATGTTGAAATGCACGAACAACAAGAGACATACCAAACAAGAGTGGAAGATACCGGTAAAACAACAACTTAGTATGATCAACCAAAAAATGGGAATGCACAGAGGTCAACTGTCATAAACAGTCTCAACACACACAAGGAATAAAAGCAGCAGGTTGCTGCAACCTACAATCACAAGATCACAGGTATTGACTCAATGACCCCAAGTCCCCATCACCCCAATATTAACGATGTTGATGCTAGTTTTACTAATGAAGTTGTTGGAGGTCTGGATGGGGTGTGTCAAGAGAAAATCACTAATTTGCAGGAAGGGGTTACCAAAGCGGGGAGTTTTGCTCATGTTCTGCATGAGGGGTTTGATATTGAAAATAGTTCAGACCTTTGAGCCATTAATAATTCTATAAGAAGGGATCAACAAGGGGAACAACAACACAGTCAACAACAGATGCAGAACAGAGATAATCGGCAGGGAAAAACAAAGCAAAGGAGCACATAGAAAAAGAGAAAAATAAAAATAAAGGGAAACAAAATGATACTTGTACTCCAAAAAGCACTCCAAGGAGAACAAACAAGCCTAGTAAAAAGAAAAGGGATGCTGCTAAAAGGAGATAGAACAAAAAATAGGACAATAATAGGGAACATGAACATGAAATGGAGGAACAACCTTGCAAAAAATTTATTATGGTCAATGACAACCAAGGGATGGATATTCTTTTTCTATAGGCTCAGTATATGACCCCTCCAACATCTGAACCTCCTGATAAGAGACAAAAAGTGTGTAAGATCAATACATCTCCTCCTTTTTTATGTGTATGCAGTGGATAATTTAGAAGTTGAGATGGATAAGGACAATCATTATCTAGATAACCCTGATGAAGATGATTAGACTAGTAAGTCACTTATTAAGGTCTTTGGTCCTCATAATGATCAGGCTCTAGAGGAGGAGGTTCAACAAGTTACACGAAGTCAATGTTTATCCCCAAGAGGGTTCCAATATGATGAATTCCACTTCAAGAAACAAGATGTCAACACTTTCACTGCCGGAAGACCTAACACTAGGATCTTTTCATCTAGATCTTCTCAATGATTAGTACATTCATATGGAATGTGTGAGGTATCAACATTCAAGAGTGTTGGAGAGACTAAGGATGCTCAGGAAACATCATCATTTATCTGTTATCACTATATTGGAACCTTTCTCTGATAGTGTGCTTGTTCAAAGCTTTAAGGTTCAATTAAACATGGAAAATGTTTCTAGTAATGGTACTGGTAAAATTTGGGTTTTCAAAAGCAATGATATTAATTGTAATATTATTGATGAAGATAAACAACAAATCACTTGTGAAATGTGACATAATGAACAACAATACCAATTTACAAGTACTTTTGTTCAGGCAAAATGCAAAAATCACCTTAAAAGACCTCTTTGGGATAAAATTTTACAGCAAGCCACAATAAGTACCAATCCTTGGTGTGTTGTAGGCGATTTAAATATTATAACTGCTGTGGATGAAAATCTTGGAGAGGTGCCTTATAAGATGAAGAAAAGGATCAATTTTATAGTTGTCATTGGATCCTATGTCCTTTTGGATATGTGTTTTAGTGGTCATAAAGTAACCTGGTCTAACAAGAGGGGTATTAATCACAGAATTTGGAAGAGGCTTGACAAGTCTATGGTTAATGATTCATGGTTGAAAAAGATGCCTCAAACCACCATAAATCACTTGTCAGCTACTGGGTCTGATCATTGTCCATTTCTCATGGAAATGGTTTCCGCAGCAACTGACCACATCAAGTACTTCAGATATCTTAACTTTTGGGTTGACAACCCTTCATGGATACTGTAAAAACCTGCTGGGAGAAGGAAGTGGTAGGTACTGGTATGTGGAGATTTCACCAAAAAATGAAAAGGATATCCAACACTCTTAGTGATTTGTCAAAAAAGAATTTGGTGATATTTTCCAAAAGGTTAGGATGTATGAAGAACAAGTGCACAAAGCTAAACAAAACTATATCATTAACATAAGTGGCTCAAATAGATGTATCCTTCATAAAATTAATGCAAAGTACATCAAGTATGTCAAGTTGGAAGACACTATATTGAAACAAAAAACCCAACTCCAATGGTTTAAAGAGGGTGATACAAACTCTAAATACTTCCATTTAGTAATAAGGGGAAGAAGAAGGAAGTTATGTATTCATAAAGTTGACAATGAAAAAGGATATTGGATACAAGGTGAAGACAACATTGCTCAAGCAGCTTGTGAACACTCAAAGAAATATAAATGAGCATACATTGGAATGCAGTTCAAGGATGAGTAGTCAGGACCAAAATATTCAACTTACCTATATTCCTAGTATGGATGAGCTTAAAGAGGTGGTTGTTATTATGAACCTAATTCTATTGCAGGCCCTGATGGTATGAATGGATACTTCTTTAAAAATTGTTGGTAAATTATCAAGAATGATCTAATAGGGGTTGTTAAGTCTTTTTTCAGTGGACTGATGATTCCTAAGTACTTCTCCCATTCTTGTATTGTGCTTCTCCCTAATGTGAACAATTCAAACGAGCTTAATGAGTTTAGGCCTATAAGTGGGAGAAACTTTTCTTGCAAGATCACATCTAAGCTAATGATCAACAGACTTAGTGCTATCCTCCCTGCCTTAATTTTTCCTAACAAATACATATTTGTTAAAGGTAGAAGTATTTCTCAGAACATCATGTTAGCTCAGGAAATCATTCACCAAATAATGATACCAATCATTGGTAGCAATGTCATCATTAAACTAGACATGGCAAAAGCTTATGATTGGGTTTCATGACTAAATCTTTTCCTGGTTCAAATGAAAATCGAATTTGATGAGGTGTTCATTGATATGGTATGGAGAATCATGGGTAACAGTTGGTACTCAATCATTGTCAATGGTAAGAGGCATAAATTCATGGCTAACAGTTGGTACTCAATCATTGTCAATGGTAAGAGGCATAAATTCTTTCACTCCAGTAGAGGCCTCAAGAAAGGTGACCCTCTCTCCCGTGCTGTACTTATTTTAGGTGCTGAGGTATTATCAAGATCTCTCAACACGCTTCACAATCACTCGGATTATCATGTTTTTTTCATGGAAATGAGGGGTCCCAAGTGAATCATTTGAGTTTTGCTGATAATATAATTCTATTCACCTCTGGAAGATGCAAAACATTATAAATTTCAATAGAAACCTTGAAGGAGTATGAAGAAACTTTTGGGCAACTCATCAGTGGAGGAAATATCCACTTTATGCTACACTCTAATGCTTTCAATAGCAGTAGATATAGAAATAAAAGGCTGAAATATTTCAATCAAAAGTAGGGTCCTATTACTTACCTAGGCTGCCCTTTTTTTGTTGGTAGGCCTAGTAGATCCACTTCTATGATCTTGTTAACAAGGTTGTTTGAAGGATTACATTAATAACAAAACTTGTTCTTCAGGCTCTCCCTATCAACTTTCACTCTGCAGTAACCTCTCCAGTCACATTACTCAGGCAAATGCAAGAGCTTATAGCTAACTTTTTCTGGGGATGGAAGAGTGATAGAAAGAGGTACCACTGGGCTTTATGGAAAAACCTAAGCTACTCATATGATGAAGAGGGGTGGGAATGAGAAACTTACATGATTTTTGCAAATCTTTCCAATTAAAGCAGTGATGGATCTTTAGAACAAAGAAAACACTGTGGGGTGATTTCTCGAGAGCAAAATATTGCCAAAGATCAAACCATGTAAGAAAAAAATGGGATACTGGAAAGTCACTGACTTGGAAACATATGTTAATGAACAACAATATGTTGAGAAACACATCCATTGGAAACTTGAAGCTGGAAATTGTTCCTTTTTGTGGGATAATTGGCTTGGCACTGGCCCATTAGCACAATACACCACCAATAGCAACAAATATAACAATTCTACAGTTGATGAATTTTGGGAATATGGGAAGTTGAGTTGGAGCAAACTAATAGAGTAGGAACTTGCCAATGAGTTCTCTAACATCTTGGCTATAGAGATCTCTCCTCAGCATCACCTTCCTAACAAAGTTGTGTGGAAACTCAATAATCATGGGAGTTGTAGCTGTTCTTCAGCCTGGGAGGAAATCAGAAACAAAAGAGCCAACAATCAACTCAATTCATTTCTATGTCATAAAAACATTCCCTATAAATCTTCCTTCATTTTATGGAGTACCCTAAGGGGTAAACTCCCAACTAATGATAGATTGACTAACTTTGGAAATGAGCCATCATATTGTTTTTATTGTATTGATAGATCTTGTATGGACAGCATAGAACACACATTCAATTAAGGGCAATTTGCATCCAAAGTATGGAGCTTTTTTGCAGGTAGTGAAGGGCTACAACCAGACCATTCATCACTACAGGTTCTGATCCAACAGTGGTGGGACGCCAAGCCAAATAAGGCAGCTCAACAAGTGCTAGTGCAAGCCACGCCAATACTTATATGTTTGAACTTATAAAAAAAAGTTTGCATGTAAATATGGAGATAAAGACACTAACATCAAGAGGGTTAAAATTGCAGACTACAAAGACAACTTCAAAATGCTGAACAGTGCCATTCCTTATATTAAATGGCCTGCAAAGTGGACTGATTTATTCCAAAAGAGTGAAAGGTTTATTCATGACACCAAAGTGAACATGGGAACATATATTAAACAACTATATCAATGGATTAAGGAAAATACAGATGGAAGTTAACTCACTAATCCGGGAAAAATTGTGGGTGGAGGTACTTTGAGGGACAAAGAAGGCAAATTATTTAAAGCTTCCATATTTGGTTTAACTTGGCCACTTGAGCTTGGTTACCGGAACATTTCATTGGATCTCGATTCTCAATTAGTTGTGCACTGGATCTTACAGAATGAAGCCCCACAATGGA
Source organism: Solanum corneliomulleri (assembly GCA_027704805.1). Taxonomy (NCBI): domain Eukaryota; kingdom Viridiplantae; phylum Streptophyta; class Magnoliopsida; order Solanales; family Solanaceae; genus Solanum; species Solanum corneliomulleri. The sequence goes on along the minus strand of JAKWIY010003060.1, from coordinate 19,273,514 downwards.
GTATCATCATTCATGTTTGAAGGCTGCAAAACCTCATCACTCAAGCAAACAACTTCAGATGCATTCATGTATTTAGAGAAGCAAATTGGGTAGCAGATGGACTGTCAAAATATAGTGAAAACACAACCACTCATCAGCTATACTTCAACAACCATCAACTACCTAAGGAAGCAAAGGCCTACTATAAACTTTTCTTATTGGAGATGCCATTGTTTTGGAAGAAAGAGGACAAAGAAAATTTTTGAACCTCCTTGATATTATTATATCTTTTCAACATAGCTATAATCCAAAATTATAGCTACTTTGAATAGGTTAGTATAGTTTATATTTAGAATATGTAAAGGGAGAGTCTCCCTTATTTATGCTTCCTAGATACTATGTAACGAGAGGAGTCCTCTCAATAGGTTCTTAGTATTTTGTTTTCATCTTTCATTGTAAGAAGAGGAGTTTACTTACTTTTTTGGAAAGTTGACTCTAAACCATCTTAGGTTTTGAGGTTAGGCTTATGCCCCCGTCCTTGTAATTTGTTTATGTTATTAATGTTAAGGACTGGTGGTGATGCTCATCCCCTACCCCTCCAAGGATAATTCAACAACAAAAAAAGACCAAAATACCCAAACCCTAATATTAAACAATAAACCATATATAGTCGAACTCAAATCATTAACCCCAAACCCTAAAACCAATAAAAAAAACCTAAAACCTAACCCTAACCCTAAAACTACCATAAACCATATTCCCCATGCCTTAAATACAAAAACCCAAAACATTAAACACTAAACCGTTTATATTAAACCTCAAATCCTAAAACCTAAACCTAAAATCCAAAAAAAAAACTCTAACCATTACCCTAACCCCAACCTTAACCCTAACCTTATTGCTAAACAATAATCTCAAAACCCTAAGCCCAAAATACAAAAAATCAAACATTAAATACTGAACAATAGATTTTAAACCTCACATGCCAAACCATAAACCATAAAACCTAGAAACAACCTACACCCTAGCCTTAATCCTAGAATAACCCCAACCCTAAACTCTTAACGCTATACCCTATGTCAAAAAAAAGCTCAAAATTAAAAAAACCCAAACACTAAAAACTAAATCAATGATTTTTAAACTCCTAATCCTATAACACAAACCCTAAAATTTAAAATAAACCTAAACCCTAACTCTAATCCAAACCCTAACCCTAACATTAATCCTAATACTAACCCTAAATGATTAACCCAAAATCCCAAGCCCAAAATACAAAACCCCAACTATTAAGCACTAAACCATAGATTTTAAACCCAAAATACTAACCCCAAAACCTAAAACCTTAAAAAAACACTAAACTGGCCGTCATTTGGTACGTCGTGTGATATTGCCGAGGCACTGTCTCGACCAGCCTTAGGTCATTTTTGTGGGGCCTTTTGCGGGGCCCTTTATAAGTCGTACCGGACGTTTCAAACGTAAATACAAACATTAACAAGCTTTTGACCTTCCACATAAATTTCACCCAAAACAAAAATCTGTAACAAGTCCAAACAGGCTACGCCCCATCAAGACATACATTGAGCGTCTTAAGGGCTATCATTCGTTAGGCTTGGAAAATCTTTGTTGTTTGACCTTAAAACTTTTGTACACTCCATATACCATCTTTAAAAATCATTATAAATAATTTTAAAAACGTAATAAGCTCATGTAATACAGTATATCAGCAGGCATAGACACATGAGACATATTGTTGACCAGTCGTCGCACGTTTTAGTTTTCCCTTGACGTTCGACTTTCAAATCACCTCAAAATTTAGAAACTACCTCTTAACCATATGATAAGTCATTTTAGGACAATATAACCTAAAGACAACCAAGTTACGATCTAGACACCCTAAATCATTCTGGGGTTTTACAATATACCATAGTTGGGATATTCATCCTCGAATGACAATTAAAATACTTTAGTCATTACAAGGACTTCAATGGATCATAGAGAAGTTCATAACATTAGTAAAATCATCAAATCATTTTATCACTCAATTCACACAAGCAAGATAAACATCCATTCACTCACTCTTTAATAGATCAAACACAAAGGATCTTATCATGTTCATAGGAGGAACATTCTTCTCCTAATCAAATCATGGTCATTTCACTTCAATTCATTAAGATCTTATCTTGCAACTATTACTTAAGTAACACTTAGACAGATTTTCAACAACACTCAAGAAGCAATTTAGGCACTCATACATCAATGCACATAGACTTGAGCTAATTGAATCAACAAAGATCATTATTAGTTAGACCTAATGCCATGAAGGTCATACTCAACCATACCATGCTTAGTGGTGTTCATGGAGGAATGACCTTATACTCAAACCCTTACATGTATCATGAGTTCAAACCTAAGCAAAGTACAAGGTCTATTTACTCTCTAAAATCAGAAATTCTCAACTTTTGAAACAAGGCATGCTCATGTCTTCTTCCTAGTGAAGTCTAAATTGTATATCTCATCATGTACATCACAACCATTAGGAAGTAATATCATTAAATTTTAATTTCTAACATAGTGCTCACCTTCCGAGTAGGCATCTTCGGGAAGAATCACACAAATCATAGGCACAAACTTGATAACTTAGGTAAACATGACTTCACTTTTAAAGAATTAGTCTATAATTATGCATTCCAAATCCTAAATGTCACATAGTTTTCAAGAAACTCAACTTATTTTATTTTAAAGAGACTCAACTTTTCATAATAAGGCTAAACATTTTACCTCACAAGTGACTATTACCATGTTTCATATCTTATCTCATGAAGTCAAATGCACAACTAGCATATCAAGATGCAATTTAACATGAGAAAACATAGATTTAACAAAAATTTCTTTCATGCACTTTGGGATCTTCTCGATATCTTTAAGGTAATGTCAATCACTACATACAAAACATATTCATGATTTTTGAAAATGTTTTTCATGAACAAGCTTACTAAGAATTCATTAGAATCAAGTTCACGGAAAAATAGAAGGTTTAGGTAGAAAATATCTACAACCTTAAGACTCCATCACCATTGTCCAATTAAGGGCAAATTAACCAAACCGTACAAAGATCTAAACTTACCAACACTCATTTTCATCACTTAAAAGTGATTACTACTTTATAAGGATTCACATTAAGTTAACATAGGAACGCAAAGGTCATACATCATTAGGGGAAACAACAACGAGACTTAGTCTTAAGAACTCTTCTTTCCTTTCAACATTAATGTAAGGTAACTTCTAGGTCAATCTAAACCACATTTTCACTCTACCAAGAAAAGAATACTACCCTCAATTCAAGGAAAACATCAATTCCACAACATCAAGGGACTCAAAACACAATAAGAAGTAAGAAACAATTCTACATTTCATCATCCCATAAGACTTTCAATTTTCATTCGAAATAGCAATAATCCTTTTTACATAAATTCACAAGCTCATATGCACCAATTCTATAGAAACTTCAACAACTTCCAATAAAAGAACCATTTAGTTGATTTCCCAAGAATACCACAATAAACTACCTATTCATTATAGTGAAATACATTAAAGTTCCAAAAATGCAACATTTAGGCAATTGATTGAAAAAGCATGACAATATGAGATACAAAACTTTACCAACTCATCCCACATAAGAAGGCATACTATTATCACTCCTAGGATCAAGTCTATACAAAGGACTCCAATCCATACTAGGCAACTTATCAAGGACCACATGTATACAAAAGGAAACTTTAAACACTTTTAAGCACATATTCTTAGGGTAGCATGCTTCCATAGGTAGTCACTAAGCATTTCCAGTTCAAATTATATTTTTCGGCTACCATCATGCAAAACCATATAGTAACACATTATACTAAAACAACTCATGTCAACCATAATTTCAAGCATGCTTTAACTATATCATGACATACGTTTCTCAATATAACTTGCTATTTCACATATATTTTAATATGTAGTCATAAATGGCATTACATCATCAAAACATACAAAAATTCACCTTCACACATACTCATTCAAACCATAAAACCAAGATAAGCATTTAAACTCACCTTTTCTCCCTCAAGCATAGAGAACAATCTCATCCAAGCAATCACATTAAAAGACCACCGGACAAGAAAACATAAGAGAGAGAGATCTTATAGATTAAAATTCTATGGAACAATACTAGAATGATGAAGAAGGGAAACTCTATCTTCCTATAGCCTCTCGTACCGTTTGATGTGTCACGACTCACCATTAATAATATAAGACATTACAAGATGTGGTAATATGAGACTTCTTGGACCCTAAACCACTTATGAAAACATGTTGCTCTAATACCATATTTATCAAATCCGGGGAGCACCCCCTAGTAGTAACAAGGCGTACTTGACCTCTTGGAGGTCTTATACAAGCCCATAGTTATCATTCATGCCATTAACAATGCAATTTTAGTGGAAACTTAAATCTTTTCATAGCACATCATAAGCAAGAAACTTAACTTCATATATATATATATATATATAGATATATATATATATATATATATATATATATATATATATATTATATATATATATATATATATATATATATATATATATATATATATATATATATATGCCATCTTAAACTCAACAACATTTGAATTTCTAAATCCCAAGACCATTCCCTAGAAGGTAGGGAACAATCTGGGATTGAGACTGGCGCACTCAACCTCTAAGAGGTCTTTAAAACAAGTAGTGTGGAATTTGAACTTTTAAGAAATCATAATATAGTCCTTAAAACTCTTTTATATAAAAGTAATAGGAAATACTAAGTCTTAATCTCATCAACTTAAGACACAAGAATACTTGGTACACGACCCATACAAAATACGAATATAGACATACTTAGTCTATTACAATATTTTGAATAAGAAAGATAAAAGAAACATATGCCCTAGAGTCAAGTACGGACATACTTCTACTTCTCTTGAACGAACTTCTAAGTCTAAGTCTTCACTTCTCAAAGTTGTTCACCTACCAAGAACGATATAAATAGAAAACATCACGGAGTTAGTACAACCACATTTACTAAGTATGACTTTATGCATAAAAATCATGAAAATGGACATTTAGTGGAAATATGCATTTTTTATTGAAAAATCATATGATAATCATATAACAATATTGAATAACATAAAAACACATGATGTAACGACCTGTTTAGTCGTTTGAGCAGCAGATTTTATTCTGGGAAAAACTGGGCCATACTACGGACACCACGACGGACCGTCGTAGGCACGACGGCCCGTCGAGGGTGTATCGTTGCAACATACTTAGAATTCTGAAATTGGGTACTGAAAATCGACTCTCTGTAAATCGTGACGGACCTGCAGGACGTTCCGTCACAGCCACGACGGACCGTCGTGAGCCCCCGTTGCAAAACACTTCAACTTTTGAGAATTTGGTACAAGAAACGAGTTTCTGACCGCCATGACGGACGTGCAGGACGGACCGTCACATGTGTGACGGACCGTCACAGTGTCCGTGGTGACGATGGAATTTTTGGAGGCTATGACGACCTGCGTGACGGACCGTCGCAGGCACGACGGCCCGTCACAGATTGCGCAATCCCAGGCAGTTTAGGATTTCTCCACACGTTTTAAGGGTCGTTTTTGACTATTCTTTCTTTAATTATAAAGATTGAGGGTTAACATTAATAAGTCTAATTACTTAGGGGTTAAAAGGGGTAACCTTAAGTAAATTAAAGGGGTTTTATTGTCCTCCTCTACACTTAATTATACTTTTAATTAGGGTAAAAAGAAGGAGGGTTTGAATAAAACAAACAAAAGAAAAGAACAGAAAGAGAGGAGAAACGAACGAGTAGAGAGAGAGAAACGAAGAGGATAGCAAGGATTTTGAGCAGATAGCTTGTTGATTCAATTCTTCGGTGGAGTAGGTTATGGTTTATATTACGATACTCGTAGTGAACTCTTAATAGTGAATAATATGTGTTGATGATTTGTAAACCTGTCTATATGCTTAATTGTATGCTTGCATGAACATGATTATGTGATTTTGATAAAATAAGCATGATGAAAACCATTGAATCCCAAATCTTGAATGAAACTTTAATCTATGATATTAATGATTGCCTTGGTATAAAAGAAGGCTTGACGAATTAAAGTAATGGGATTGATGATGCCTTGGTATAGAGAAGGCTTGATGAACGGATAGAATGAATTTAGTGGATCGGAGTGTCACGTTCCGACACATAGTATTAGTGGATCGGAGTGTCACGTTCCGACACATAGTATTAGTGGGACGGGTGTCACGAACCGACACGTAGATATAGGGGATCGGAGTGTCACGTACCGACACATATAGGGGATCGGAGTGTCACGTTCCGACACATATAGGGGATCGGAGTGTCACGTTCCCACATATAGGGGATCGGAGTGTCACGTTCGACACATATAGGGGATCAGAGTGTCACGTTCCGACACATAGTGGTAGGGGATCGGAGTGTCACGTACGACACAAGAGGAAGAAAGATAATGAATCTTGAAAGATGTTAATCTACTCAACATAATGAACTTAATTCCCAAATGAGTATGGTATTGAGGCTTGAGTCCTCATGGATGAACTTGATGGTATTTATTGACGATTATAATACTTGTTGCTACATGTTGAGTTTATAGTTGATTTATAATATTACTTGATATGTATTATCGCCTATTTTGAGTTAACCGATGATATCTACTCAGTACGTGTGGTTGTACTGACCCCCTACTTTTATGTTTTCCCCTTGTTATTTGTGTTATGCAGCAAACGTTCCGTCAACTTCGACTCAGCAGTAGATCAAGCCAGTCTTCACTCCATCGGAAATTTAGGGTGAGCTAATGCGTCTAGCTTGGACTGGGTCTCCTTCTTCAAGTCTTGATGCCTCGAACTTCCGGCATGGACTAGCTTTTTAGTATTTTGTTCTTAGACAGTTTTAGTTTAGAAATTTGAGATAGATGTTCTTGTGATGATGACTTCCAGATTTTGGGAATATTATAATAGTTGAGTTTTTTATTATGAGATTAAGTCTTCCGCCGCATTACTTCTGTTGATATTATATTGAAATGTTAAGATTTAGATGGTTGGTTCGCTCACATAGGAGGAGTGGGTAAATGGGGGGTGCAGTCGCGTCCCCGATTTGGGTCGTGACAGACTTGGTATCAGAGCATTAGGTTCATTGGTCTCATCACACAAGAACAGGTCTAGTAGAGTCTTAAGGAACGGTAGGGGGACGCCTTTACTTTTCCTTGAGAGGCTATAAGACTTTAGGAAAATTCCATTCTTTCATTCTTTCTTTCGTGCTACTACTGAGTCCAATTGGTATCTAGGTGATACAAATTGGTATCTGACCATCTTCATCTCTAATCTATATCGCAGATGGTTAGAACTAGAGCAACGACCGCACCAGCAGCGACAACGGAAAGACAGGAAACTACTAGCCAGCCACTGGGGCTGTGGCTCGAGGAAGGGTAACGGCAAGAGGCCGTGGAAGAGGTCGTGGGAGGACGTCCTCTAGAGGGAGAGGACGAGCCCCTAGCCCATCTGATACTAGGGCGGTGACTCCTCCACCGACTGAGGATAGTAAGAGAGGGTGAGGAAGGGGAACTGAACAAGGACAGAATGAGGAAATGCCACCCCAACCTACCCCAGAGATGATCAACCAAGTACTTGCTTATCTTAGCGGTTGTCTGATCAGGGTCAAGCACCTCCAGTGGTTTCTGCACCAACACCTCCGGTTCAGAGATACGACATGCGGCTACTATGGCTCCCCGCATGGATGCAACATTGGGAATAGGCACCTTTCCACGTCTGACTACTGGGCCTATTATGACAAACGATCAACATGAACTTTTCAGTAAGTTCTTGAAATTGAAACCCCCAGTCTTCAAGGGTGCAGAATCTGAGGATGCTTATGATTTTCTGGTTGATTGTCATGAGCTACTACACAAGATGGGATAGTAGAGAGGTTTGTGGTCGAGTTCGTGAGCTATCAGTTCCAAGGAACGCCAAAATGTGGTGGCGTTCACATGTTGAGTGTCAACCAACGGAGGCACCACCTATGACTTGGGAATCATTCACTAGTTTGTTCATGGAAAAGTATATCCCCCGCACTTTGAGGATAGGAAGAGGGATGAGTTTTTGAGTCTTGAACAGGGTAAATGACGTTAATGCATACGAGGCTAAATTTCGCGCACTATCCAGATACGCCACCCAACTGTTTCAGTCCACAAGAACGGATCCGCCGTTTTGTGAAGGGGTTGAGGTCAGAATTGCGGATTTCAGCCTTACAGGTAGCGGCAACGGCAACATCCTTCCAAGAGGTGGTAGACTTTGTGATAGAGGTGGAAGGAGTGAAGCCAGATGACTTCACCACGACATCGACATCAAAGAGGTTTCGAAGGGGAGGAGTTTTTAATGGTTCCTACTCTAGAGGACAGAACTCCGGAGGTCACTCACTCAGTTCGACCAATTCAGTCTTCACTACAGACTGTAGTTGGGGGTCCACCTCAGAACGGTCAACACTACTCCGAGAGACCTATGCCCGACTCCAGAGAGTGCTATGGATGTGGGGAGATTGGACATATTAGGAGGAATTGTCCAAAACAGAGTTACAGAGCCCCACTAGCTAGAGGTAGGGGTGGTCATGGTAGAGGGCCGTTTTTCTGGAGGACGTGGTGGTCGAGGTAATGGCGGTCACCAAAACGGCAGAGGTGATGGGCAAAACGGAGCCACTACTACACAACATGGTAGGGGCAACGGACAGACAAATAATGGGGCCCATTGTTATGCTTTCCCTGGGAGGTCTGAAGCGGAGGCGTCTGATGCTGTTATCACAGGTAATCTCTTGGTTTGTGATTGCATGGCATCTGTATTATTTGATCCTGGATCCACATTTTCTTATGTATCTTCCTCATTTGCTAATGGTCTAAATTTGCATTGTGAATCACTTGACGTGCCTATTCGTGTTTCTACTCCGGTGGGTGAGTCTGTGATAGTCGAAAAAGTGTATAGGTCTTGTTTGGTGAATTTTGTGGGGAGCAACACTTATGTAGATTTGGTTATTTTAGAAATGGGTGACTTTGATGTAATTCTGGGTATGACTTGGCTTTCTCTAAACTTTGCGATTTTGGATTGTAATGCTAAAACGGTAACGTTAGCCAAGCCTGGGGCAGATCCGTTAGTGTGGGAGGGTGACTACACTCCCAATCCGGTGCGTATCATATCTTCCTTTATTCGTGCTCAGAAGATGGTTAGTAAGGTTGTCTAGCGTTCTTGGCACATCTCAAGGATGACACTACCCAAGTACCTTCGATCGAGTCGGTTTCAGTGGTCTGTGAGTTTTTGGATGTGTTCCCTGCAGATCTTCCCGGTATGCCACCAGATAGGGATATAGACTTCTGCATTGATTTGGAACCCGGTACTCGCCCCATTTCTATACCCCTGTATAGAATGGCTCCCGCCGAATTAAGAGTGTTAAAGGCACAACTTCAAGAGTTGTTGAGCAAAGGCTTCATTAGTCCAAGTGCATCTCCTTGGGGTGCTCCGGTGCTATTTGTGAAGAAGAAGGATGGGAGTTTCCGAATGTGCATAGATTACCGACAGTTGAACAAAGTAACTATTAAGAACAAGTACCCCATTCCTCGCATTGATGACTTGTTCGATCAGTTACAAGGTGCTTGTCTTCTCTCTCAAAATTGACTTGAGATCCGGTTATCACCAATTGAAAATACGAGCAACGGATGTGCCAAAGACTGCTTTTCGAACTAGGTATGGACATTATGAATTTGTGGTAATGTCGTTTGGTCTTACGAATGCCCCTGCTGCCTTCATGAGCTTGATGAACGGGATTTTCAAGCCATACTTGGACCTCTTTGTGATGTGTTTATTCATGATATACTGATATACTCCAAAGTAAGAAAGAACATGAGGAGCATTTGAAAATGGTGTTAGAGTTGTTGAGAAAGAAAAAGCTTTATGCGAAATTCTCCAAGTGTGAGTTTTGGCTAGATTTAGTGTCCTTCTTGGGGCACGTGGTTTCTAAGGATGGAGTGATGGTAGATTCTTCTAAGATTGAAACAGTGAAAAATTGGGTAAGACCCACTAATGTGTCAGAAATACGGAGTTTTGTGGGGTTAGCTAGCTACTACCGCCGATTCGTCAAGGGATTCTCTTCCATTGCTTCCCAATTGACGAACTTGACTAAGCAGAATGTTCCATTTGTATGGTTAGATGAATGTGAGGAAAGCTTTTCAGAAGCTTAAGACTTTGTTGACTACCGCGCCTATCCTTACCTTGCCGGTGTAGATGGTAAGAACTTCATTGTCTATTGTGATGCCATTATTCGGGTTTGGGTGCAGTGCTAATGCAAAGACAAGAGAAGAACGTGATCACTATGCTTCAAGACAATTAAAAGTGCATGAACGTAACTATCCAACTCATGATTTGGAATTGGCCGCGGTTAGTATTTGCACTAAAGCAATGGAGACACTACTTTATGGGGTTAAGTGTGAAGTCTACACGGACCATCGTAGCCTACAGTATGTATTCACTCAGAAAGACTTGAACTTGAGACAGAGGAGATGGATGGAACTACTGAAGGACTACGACATCACTATCTTGTATCATCCGGGAAAAGCAAATGTTGTGGCAGATGCTTTGAGTAGGAAGGCCGGAAGCATGGGAAGTCTAGCTCATTTGCAAGCTTCTAGACGCCCATTGGCTAGAGAAGTGCAGATTTTGGCTAATGACCTCATGAGGTTAGAAATAAACGAGAAGGGAGGATTGTTAGCTTGTGTAGAGGAAAATCTTCTTTCTTGATCAGATTAAGGGAAACAGTTTGATGATGAGAAACTAAGGCGAATTCGAGATAAAGTGTTGCAAGGAGAGGCTAATAATCGATGGGGAAGGTATTTTGAGGATTAAGGAAGAGTAGTGTGTACCCCGCATCGATGATTTGATCACCACTATCCTTACAGAAGCTCATAGTTCCGGAAATATTCTATACATCCTGGTGCAACCAAGATGTACGCGACCTAAAGCCAACACTTCTGGTGGAGTAGATGAAGCGAGAGAATTGTTGAGTTTGTGGCCAAATGTCCAAATTGTCAACAAGTAAAGTATGAACACCAAAGGCCGGAGGAACACTTCAGAGAATGCCCATTCCTGAATGGAAGTGGGAGAGAATCGCAATGGACTTTGTGGTTGGTCTTCCAAAGACCTTGGGTAAGTATGACTCCATTTGGGTGATCGTTGATAGGTTGACTAAGTTGCTCACTTCATTCCTGTCAAGGTGACCTACAATGCAGAGAAGTTAGCCAAGATCTACATCTCAGAGATCGTTCGGTTGCATGGAGTTCCACTCTCAATCATATCAGATAGAGGGTACGCAGTTTACTTCTAAGTTTTGGAGGACATTACATGCTGAATTAGGTACTAGGTTGGACCTTAGCACTGCATTCACCCTCAGACCGATGGTCAGTCTGAGCGAACGATTCAAGTGTTGAAGGATATGCTTCGTGCATGTGTGATAGAGTTTGGTGGCCATTGGGATAGCTTCTTACCGTTGGCAGAGTTTTCATACAATAATAGCTATCACTCCAGTATCGACATGGCCCCATTGAATGAAGCATTGTATGGGAGGAGGTGTAGATCTCCCATTGGGTGGTTTGATGCATTTGAAGTTAGACCTTGGGGGACTGATCTGTTAAGAGATTCTATGGAGAAGGTGAAAGCTATTCAAGAAAAGCTTTTAGCGGCTCAAAGTAGACAAAAGGAGTATGCACACCGAAAGGTTAGAGACTTGGAGTTCATGGAAGGTGAACAAGTCTTGTTGAAGGTTTCGCCCATGAAAGGGGTGATGCGGTTTGAAAAAGAGGTAAGCTAAGTCCAAGGTATATTGGACCATTCGAGGTACTACTAAGAGAATAGGGGAGGTGGCTTATGAATTAGCCTTACCCCCAGGGCTGTCCGGAGTGCATCCGGTATTTCATGTATCCATGTTGAAGAGATACCACGGAGATGGAAACTACATTATCCGTGGGGGATTCAGTTTTGTTGGATGAGAACTTGACTTATGAAGAGGAACCAATTACTATATTAGATAGAGAAGTTCGCAAGTTGAGGTCAAGAGAGATTGCATCCATCAAAGTTCAATGGAAGAATCGACCGGTTGAAGAAGCTACTTGGGAGAAGGAGGCAGATATGCAAGAGAAAAATACCCACATCTGTTTACAGATTCAGGTACTCCTTTTCGCCACTGTTTTTTTCTTTGATCGTTCGGGGACAAACGATGGGTAAATTGGTATCTATTGTAACGACTGTTTAGTCGTTTGAGCAGCAGCAGATTTTATTCTGGGAAAAAACTGGGCCATACTACGGACAACACGACGGACCTCGTAGGCACGACGGCACGTCGAGGTGTGTTGTGTATCGTTGAAACATACTTAGAATTCTGAAATTGGATACTGAAAATCGACTCTCTGTAAATCGTGACGGACCTGCAGGACGTTCCGTCACAGCCACGATGGACCGTCGTGAGCCCCCGTTGCAAAACACTTCAACTTTTGAGAATTTGGTACAAGAAACGAGTTTCTGACCGCCATGACGGACGTGCAGGACGGACCGTCACAGTGTCCGTGGTGACGATGGAATTTTTGGAGGCTATGACGACCTGCGTGACGGACCGTCGCAGGCACGACGGCCCGTCACAGATTGCGCAATCCCAGGCAGTTTAGGATTTCTCCACACGTTTTAAGGGTCGTTTTTGACTATTCTTTCTTTAATTATAAAGATTGAGGGTTAACATTAATAAGTCTAATTACTTAGGGGTTAAAAGGGGTAACCTTAAGTAAATTAAAGGGGTTTTATTGTCCTCCTCTACACTTAATTATACTTTTAATTAGGGTAAAAAGAAGGAGGGTTTGAATAAAACAAAACAAAAGAAAAGAACAGAAAGAGAGGAGAAACGAACGAGTAGAGAGAGAGAAACGAAGAGGATAGCAAGGATTTTGAGAAGATAGCTTGTTGATTCAATTCTTCGGTGGAGGTAGGTTATGGTTTTATATTACGATACTCGTAGTGAACTCTTAATAGTGAATAATATGTGTTGATGATATTGTAAACCTGTCTATATGCTTAATTGTATGCTTGCATGAACATGATTATGTGATTTTGATAAAACAAGCATGATGAAAACCATTGAATCCCATCTTGAAAGAAACTTTAATCTATGATATTAATGATGATGCCTTGGTATAAAAGAAGGCTTGACGAATTAAAGTAATGGGATTGATGATGCCTTGGTATAGAGAAGGCTTGATGAACGGATAGAATGAATTTAGTGGATCGGAGTGTCACGTTCCGACACATAGTATTAGTGGATCGGAGTGTCACGTTCCGACCACATAGTATTAGTGGGACGGGTGTCCACGAACCGACACGTAGATATAGGGGATCGGAGTGTCACGTACCGACACATATAGGGGATCGGAGTGTCACGTTCCGACACATATAGGGGATCGGAGTGTCACGTTCCGACACATATAGGGGATCGGAGTGAGTGTCACGTTCCGACACATATAGGGGATCGGAGTGTCACGTTCCGACACATAGTGGTAGGGGATCGGAGTGTCACGTACCGACACAAGAGAAGAAAGAATGAATCTTGAAAGATGTTAATATACTCAACATAATGAACTTAATTCCCAAATGAGTATGGTATTGAGGCTTGAGTCCTCATGGATGAACTTGATGGTATTTATTGACGATTATAATACTTGTTGCTACATGTTGAGTTTATAGTTGATTATAATATTACTTGATATGTATTATCGCCTATATTTTGAGTTAACCGATGATATCTACTCAGTACGTGTGGTTGTACTGACCCCCTATTTTATGTTTCCCCTTGTTATTTGTGTTATGCAGCAAAACGTTCCGTCAACTTCGACTCAGCAGTAGATCAAGCCAGTCTTCACTCCATCGGAAATTCAGGGTGAGCTAATGCGTCTAGCTTGGACTGGGTCTCCTTCTTCAAGTCTTGATGCCTCGAACTTCCGGCATGGACTAGCTTTTTAGTATTTTGTTCTTAGACAGTTTTAGTTTAGAAATTTGAGATAGATGTTCTTGTGATGATGACTTCCAGATTTTGGGAATATTAATAATAGTTGAGTTGTTTATTATGAGATTAAGTCTTCCGCATTATTTCTGTTGATATTATATTGAAATGTTAAGATTTAGATGGGTTGGTTCGCTCACATAGGAGGGTAAATGTGGGTGCCAGTCGCGTCCCCGATTTGGGTCGTGACACATGAGGAAACATTTAAACAAATTATCACATTTTTGGAGTCACCTTACAGTGAACTCACTTCACTGTACAGTGAATCAATTCACTATTACAATGAAGTTTTTCCACTTTGCTTTGGACATCTCCTAGCATGTAATTCTCCCACTTAAAGCTATTCTAAAACTCACTTAAGCAATACAAAGAGGGAACACCCATACACACTCTCTAGTCATTCCTGAATGATTCGTAAAACTACTTATAATGAGTAACATATACAGTTCAAGACATTCAACATATCAAAATATAGAAAACATGACATTCACCTTCCAAATGATATCAAAAGACCTACTTATGAAATGAAGAAGATACCTTCCATAGTGACCTCTTTAAGTTTACCTAAATAGTCCTTAAGAATACCTAAGGCTTAGATCATGTCCACATAATCAACTAACTTCTCTAACTAGAGTCAACTTATAAATTTCCAAAGATAAGACATGATGAGATCATCCTTTATACCCTCTTCATACTTTAACTAAGTAATGCTTAAGTCACTTTAGAATAGGTACTCATTTATTTATATACTTCTTAACATAAGTCATTTTTTTATTAATTCATTAAGACTTATCGAACACATAAAGGACTTTAAGTAATGGTGTTAGACAAGACCTAGGAACTCAAAATAACATCTTCAAAGTATGTTTTGCAATGCCTAGATAGCGTCTCATACAACCACCTAAACTCCATAAACTCCTCTAATGTTAATAGGTATTCCAAAAGATGAGAATAGGCAACCGACATAGCCAATGATAGAAAGACATGGAATCCAGAGTTCTATCCTACTCCGATGAGGTTGTTCTACTTGCCAATGGTAGAATTCAGACATATCCCACGTAGGCACATGACTAAGGAATATGAAGGGCATATTTTGTAATCTAGTCGCACACTTAACAAGAACTACTTTCCCTCACAAGACTCACTCGGTGCTAGCCTTAGTTCTCACAGATTGATTCTCATTATGGTTTATATAAATGGGTCCCATATCTAATTCATGACCCAATCACATTAAACAACCAAAGCAAGGTCCACTAGGTCATATCTCACTATGGCGAGAAGAATCTCATCACGACTTTCCTAAGTTATGATATGATGCCATTCCAGCCAATCAACCTTATGTCCATCACTAATTACATGAAGGATACGATTACAGTTAACTACTTCACGATTTATAACCTTACTGTTGATTAAAGGTTCCACATAAATGACCTTCGTATCATTATGCAAGGTCTCACCTATATATATTAATTTAAGACTAATACCTTTAGGTTCCTAGAGTAAAGACATCAAATATTCAAATAAGCATCAAGTAAGGGACCCAAGTCTACCTAAAAAAGACACAACATACTTCCATTTAACACAAATTGCCTATCTTCCTTTAGACTCTTAGGAATGACCCTTAACCATATTTAGTCAACCTATTCATTACCTTAAAATTATCAACCTAACCATTTCAGACTCATCTAGTAAATTTAGGATCAACTATGTATCAATTCTAAGACTACACACTTAAGACATAACAATAACATAACATGATTAACTAAATCGTATCAATAGTCTAAAACATACTTTCACATATAGATATATATGATCACACATCATCATATTAACTACACAAATATCCATATAACTTCAAGTAGTGCCGACAAATACATGATCAATAATATTCTAGAAAGTAATGATGACAAGGCCACATCAATTCACATAGCACTGCAACCAAAGATCGACCAAACAAATCATAGCATAAATGAAGTATAAATAATATCAAAATAAAGGAAATGGGGCAGAATACTTCCACACCATCATCAACACTTCAATTCAATGCTAAATTACTCAATTCCATAACACATGACCCTTACTGAAGGCCATAACCAACAATTCAACATAAAAACTAAAATAATCCATAAACTAGATTAATTCAATGTAAATTCATCAATATAATACATCCTAGATATCAATTTACTACAACTATTACATCATTAGAAATTCCAAATAGAAAATATATAAGAATTTATTACTATTAGATCATATATCAAGTAACCTACATCTTAGTCAAAATTTAGGGTTCATCCAATTCATGGGTTAATAGGTAATTTAGATTGAAATCATTAATACAATATCAATTAGATCGTAATTCTATTATTAGAAATCATTTATGCAAGAACCTATGGTAGAATAATGAAATAGGACAATTCAACTTTAGAATACATCTTGAGACTTGGGCTCCATGATGAAACAAGTTTCAAGGATCAAAAGTCATACCGCAAGGATGATAATTATTCACTTTGATGAAAAATTTCCACTTAAAAAGTAACCTCCAAGCTGTCCCTTAATTTGGAATTCAATGGAGACTTTGGGATTTCTTAAGGGATTTTTGGGGTTTTGATTTAGAAGAATGAAATATTCGAAGTGTTAAAAACTTATCTACTTGTTTAAAATACCAAATATACCCTTAATAAACCTCCAACACATCCATTTAGAAGTGGGGTGAAATTACATTTCATCCCTTGACTTGGCAGCAGATTTGCGCAGAAAAACAGCTTTCACTGATGATTGCCCTCGACGGGGCGTCACCCCACTGAAGGGCCGTACTGGCAACCGACGGTGGGTTCAGAGACTTGCAAAGTCTCTATTACATCTTTTATTCCAAGTCCCCATATACGACACCCATTGAATGGGAGTCAAATTCCCTACGAGCTGTCGACTACTACGTTATTTGGGTCCTTCTTGGGACTGCCTTGACACTAAGTTGGGTCCTTTCTCAATGACCCTTGGATTGTCCTTGGGGTTAATTTCCTCGATGTTTCAAACACAAATATGTTTTTGTATAATTTAAAAACCTATTACATTAATTTTAAACAAAAAAAAACACATAAAACTCGACGAAAGGCGTCTAGAAAAACAAGGTCACTTCAAGGCATATCTTTCGAACATGATAAACATTCAAGGACATTTGATCTCAAAACTTCTCGAAATTCAACACACTACCTAAACATGCTATAATAAATCATTTAAGGACCTTAAAACCTCATGAAACTCGCATAAACACATAGAATCACATATGAGGCATTTAGGTGACTTAGTCGTCAGACATCTTGGTCTTCTCTTGACGTTTGACTTCCATTACACCTAATACTTAAGGTACTGCCTCTATACCATATATTAGACAGATTTAGGACCTTATACAATCAATAACAACATGTTAGGATCTAGTTGTCCTTTGTAATTTTCGATGTCTTACAATAATACCTTTTGGACACGACCCTAAAAACTTAAGACATAGCTATACAAAATTTAATAAACGTTACACTAACAATGAGTACGGAATCCTTGGAACTTAAGGACCCCGTTTCTTGAGCTTAGAAATCATCTATCGAGCTCTTAACCATTCAATACATTCTTTAAGCATCGATAACCTACACAGTGTGTAAAAATTTAAATATAATGGGATTAGTACAAGAATGCACAAAGTATGGCAATGATGCAAAAACATGCATTTAAAAGGGATATTTTCTTGAAATCATACTTCATGCGTTTTTTTGAGTAAATTTTATAAAACTTTAAACAATAGCATTTATATCATTCCCATACTTTATATAAACATATTTAAAGGACAAACATCACATAAGATCACTTATAGATTTTTAATTTTTTTAAATCACATTGCGGTGAACTAGTTTTCCTTTAACAGTGAACTATTTTCCCCTTTATTCATTAACCTCCCAAGTAACCCTCTCGTCATACTTGGTGCAATGCATCACCTTAACTCCACAAAGAAACCATACATACAATCTACATAAGTGATCACATATCACCATAGAAGTACAACACATCAAAGACATATCTAGGTCGAGACTCCTTTATATTTATAATAAGATCTTTCAAGTTATACAATTTTTTACATCTTTTCATATACATCATTATAAGACATTGTTCATGAATCCAATCTTAGTATACTAGTGCAATGAACATGTGAAGCCCCATAACCCCACACATGCTTAGTAAACTCTTCATGAGACCACAAACCTTAGCGTTCAATTTATACATCAACAAGTAAGTGAAGGCAACTTTATTTATGTCAATACAAGACCTTAATCATATAGTCATTTAGACCAACCTAGTGCATATTAGAATATTCATACCATGCACATCTTCATAAAAAGTAGATAAATACTACCATACCATCCATATGGACATAAGCAAAAACATAACCATTAGGTCCCCTTCCTAGGAATTTCTAAGGAGCTACTTGTTCAATGTCTAGATGATCATTTCTTCCACCTATACTAAGCAAATTACCTTAAGTCTTCCTAGTTAGTGTCGTATTCATTTACTTCCATGTCCATTTTACTTTAGGGAAACTATAACCTTATCCGACATTAAGACCATTGGTGGTAAATAAGGAATTTGGTGTTGTAGAGCCTTTCACCAATAGAAGGTGTTCCTACCTATACAAGGTAGAACATATACACATGCTAGCATACTAAGTGAATTTACTTTGGTAGATCCTATGCGGCAAGCATAGTTATGGAACTAAGAGATAGGTATAATTCCTCTAATTTCCATTTGGCAATTTTGGACTCCTCTCATGACAAAACATGGGTGAATATTCCTAAAAAAGGAAGTCATCACTTCATGTGGATCCACATGTGAGTATTCCTCCAGGGGAAGTCAACATTCTATAAGGAACAAATGTTGAACCTTCCTCCAATGGAAGTCAACACCTCTCAATGTCAAGTTCAGTCGGTGCTAAGCTAAGTTCCCTTTAGTGAAAATCCTGTATTACATTTATTCATAAAAAATAGGCTTAGAATATTTATTCCTCATATGCTTATAGCATACTCAAGCACCTATCTATTTTAGAGTTTTCTGTGGCACACCTTTCAATATCCCACTATAAACTACATCATCATTCTTATGTGTGTTTGTACCTATAAGTGAGCAAACTTTTAACATAACAGCTTATGTCACACATGTTCATACATTCATATTCATACTTATAGAAACCAATACTAGAACTATCCTATCAAGTTACACATGTGCAATGCATAGGAAAAGTCAGATACCCTTGCCCATACTAGTAAACCAATAAAGTCAACCTAGCTAATGAAACGCATATCATACTTTCATAAAAATCATCTTAACACGCATAGTAGTAGACACTAGTGAATATAATAACTACCTTTCATTAGAAACCATGACTTATACTACTTGTAACATGCTTGTAAAGTGATTGAGTGTATACATTGGTCAACATGATTACATAATTGCAATCAAAAACATATTGAGGTAGTCACCCTTTTTAGACCATAGTACTCTTTCAAGCATAAACTACACAACACACTATCGCAAAGGAGACAAGCCAACTTTATATAACACTTAAGACTCTTAACTTATGTTTTTTATGCATTCACATAGGGGTACATAGGTAAGGGTTAATAACCATTTTACTCATCAATGGCACCACCAATACTTTACCCTAACATGGATATACACATGCTTATACAATAGACATACAACCTAGATAACAACTAGAATAGGAAAGTAGGCAGAATTGTATCGTACACTACCCCATTGTTTGTCTTGTTAATCTTGTTGAATTAGCTATGCATGTATATAAAAAAACTGCATGTTCAATGATATTTTCCAATTTTGTACATAAAAATAATACCTCAAGAGACTAGCTCTCCAGTTACTGCTGTATTTGGCAGAAACTGGGAGTTCACAATCATAATTTGATATTGAGCAAAGAGATGGAGGCTGACAGGAAGAACAAAAACAAAGGGGAATAGGGCAAACATGATTTTAGAAACTTGCAAATGCAGTACACAAAAAAGTTTCAGCACAAACAAAAAAGCCTTTACAAGTTTACAAGTTAGGCATTTTCCAAACAATTTCAGAAACCTGCAAATGCAATACAGATTCTTTACAAGTTTAACAAGTTAGGAATTTTCCCAACAATTAAATTGTTAGACATGAAAACTTAACAATTTTTGCAAGATTAGCAAATACACTCAAATCAATATGAGTAACTCAACTCAAGTTGTCAAGAACAAATCCTCCAAATTACCACACTTAAGTTAATCACACCCCAAAAAGCCTAGGAGACATGATGTGTGTTCATTCAAAGCAACCAAAAGTACCCAAAGTACCACATTTGTACTACATCCAACAATAGTGTATATTTTGGAAGTAAAGTGCTAATAGAACTATAATACAGCAGAATGTAATTCTTTTTTTGACTATTCAAAGTTAAAAGAATGTAACAATTTTTTTATAATAAAGGTTACAATAAGAGTGCATCAACAGATGAGAAGTACTATAGGGTTTATGTCATGAGCCTATATAAAAAACCTACATTTCAAATACTATTAAACAAAAAAAACAAAAAGCCTTAGTAGTAAATTCGATGGAATGTTCAGAAACCCAAACTTACACCATCAACAATCACAAGAAATGCCCCGTGAAGGAACACAAATTCTTGTTGAAGAATTCTTTCTGTCACATTAATAAAGGATACCTAGGATAGAAGATCTGTCAAGGTAAGTGACTTCATGTATTTAAATTGACCACTTAATTTAAGAAAAAGAATGTCAAACATAAAACCATGAAGATTTATAAGTTTTACAAAAGGATAACTGGAACATAAGAATATGTCTGGGATTTTCTTTTCAAGCAGAGAAAGTGAGTATCATCCATGATAGAAATCAAGCTAACTAAAGCCAGCGACATATAATCATCAAAGCTACAATCACCATAATCAACGTATAGCTCTAGATATTTCACATGCTATAAGCCCGACTAGTGCTTGGATAAAAGTGGAATTGTTGTGCAAGTATGCAAGGTTTTATTACAAACTAAGGTTATATAATACATGGAAACTGCATACATCGTTGTATTACAAACTAAGTTATATAATACATGGAAACTGCATACATCCCAAAAAATTAATCATAAGAACTACTAGTACAGTAAGTTATGTTTCAAATGTTGCAAAACGAAGTTTATCGATTCAAATAAGACTATTTATGACCAGAGCTTATAATACTATTAAATATAGCATGAACATACAAAAACTCCTAATTATTAGCTTACGGATTTTTATTCACTGACAGTTGCTTAGACTCCTTCCAATAACAAATCAAAAGGTAAACCAAGCAAAAAAGAGAGAGAAGCAATGTAATGAAGACAACAACAGCCAACAACAAGAAGAACCAGCATCAACAAGATGAAACCCAAAGAACATCACAACAGAGATTAACTAGCACAAGTGACAACAAACTCACTCACAAAAAATAAATCAAAACTATCTCAAAATGAAAACCATCTCTCGCAACAACCATTACAGTTAGAAGTAGTAAAAAATAGGGTTAAAAGTACACAACTACAATCCGAAATTAGGTATGAAATCTAAAAGGACACAATAAATGACAAAAAAAAGTACAAACTGAACTTTCAAAGATTCAATATAGTAAAATAACTTTAGGCTATTAATGGAGAATGTTAAATACAAGAACCAAATCATGAGCTGATCCTGAAGAATGTGGAAGATTTTTTCCTCTTACAGCTTGTGTGCTACTTGCATAAATAGGTGAAGCAAGGTTAGATCCAACACACCCTGGTATGTCTTGGAAATTCAATCCATGGTTGTTTTGTAACAATTGAGTGAATAAATGTCACATTTCTTCTCTCAATTCTTCACTTAGAGAAGTTATTTCTTTGGCATGCTTTTGTTTTAGATTGTTAATTTCCTCATCTTTATTCAAGGAAGTTGTTGTCACTGATCTACTTTAAAACCTAAGTTGACAAGGTTACTACTTTCCAAACACTACTGTAAATGCATCACTAGTTGTTTCCCCTTAATTTTAGCAATTATGAAGTTCAGACTATTGAACAAAATTGACATCCATAGTGCATTCTGCGTACTATTTCATTTCTAGTCTATGATAGCGATATCAACAAGGAATTGACACCGCCTCGCACTTGAAAAAGACGAGGAAAAAGAGAAAGAAGAAGAAGATATATGTGATAAAAATTAATGGAGTCAAACTCTCCCACAATATATAAAATTTAAGTTTGAATCAAATTCAGTACTAACCCTCTTTAAAAAACTTATTATTGAAACTTTGGTATCTTCGTGAATTTTCTTTCCTGTCTTTGTATGAGTTGTTTTAAATATTTCAGGCTTTGATGGTTCTTCATTGTTGTCATTGGCTGCACACTAAAAATTATATCAAAAGAAATTTTGAAAAAATTTATTATGTTCTAACAAAGAACAAATAATGAAATTAAGATTTTTAAAGAAATGTTATCTAAGTATTACCAATGCCACAACGTACTATTGCAAAATTAATAGGTCTCACTTGATGCCTGGACTTTAGTTTTATCCTATTTTGAGGATTCATCTCGCATATGGCCTATTATAAAAAAAAGAGATAATTTAATTGACAAAAACTGATTTGAGAATTCATCTAGAATGTGGCCTATTATAAAAAAAAGGGATAATTTAATTGATAAAAAAATATATATATGATGCAAAATATGTCGATGAGTAGAAATGCATTATTTTAGCCTTACTTGAACAATTGGTTGTAACAAATACTCGATCTGCTGGCAGAATTGATTTTTTTGAATGCTATCAGGAAGCTTTTCTATCATATTCTCAAGGGTACTTTTTTTGTAAAAAAATTCTTGTAAATTTTTTGTTTGTGTGCCTCCAAACTTCACAAAGACCAGTAATCACCCACTTCTTTTCATATAGTAGAATTAGAAATTTAGACTATGCAAAATAAAATATATTTAGCTTCAGTAAGTAAAATAAATAAAAAATGCGATATCACGAGTGATTGTTCTTACATTGATATATTCTTACATGCACCTTATAGTATCCATTGGCACCACATGCCAACTGGTGTACATCAAGCTGATTAATCTAGTATTCCTTGCAATTGTTCCTATAAAGATGCTTAATTGTGACACTATCTTATTAGTTGGTCCCACTTCTTGTCCTTTATAAAATATAACTTCCTTTCTTTCTTCCAAATTTCATGCTTGAATATCCTTACATGTTTTTTATCCTTGAACTTATTTTGGCTTTGATATTTCTATATTGATGTAACAGACAGGAAATCAAATATTTCTTTCATAACGAGTACTAAATCTTACAAGGTTTAAGACATACCTTTTGTGCTACAATCAATGTTAATTTCCTCTTGGACATCACATTAATCTCCACCAAGTTCTTGTTGATCAACAATATCATCCAATCCTTTGTTGTGTTCATTATTAATAGGAGTATGCACATGAGTTGTTGTGTGGTTATCACATTTTGTTTCATTATCTATGTGTATCCCTTCATTTTTTAGAAACTGAATAAGAGTACTTGCTAGTATAACCGGCTTCATCTTTACCTGCTTGCAATTTGGTAGATGAAGAATATCATGTTCATTGTATATTTATTGCTTATCGAAAAACAAACCAATACAGGTGACTGCCTAGTGTTTGAAGTTCAGTAGATCCTCAATATCATGTTGTGCTTCTCCATTACATAGTGTTGTTCCATTCACATGTACTGAAGCAGCAACACCTTTCTTGAATGTTGTTTTGAACCTAGAGTCATTCATAGGAAGTTTAATTCCTTTCTCTTCAATGGACTCTTTAGACTGAAACAACTTGTGTTTAGTTTTCCCTTTCCCTGCAGTCATATGTGAGGTTCTAACATCCTCTGAATTCTTTCTTTTATGTGTTATTGGTGTGTGTTGTTTCTTAGATCTATCATTGCATTCATTTGCAAGTTGTTCTCTCTTAATCATGAATTTATTGGCTAATTCAGCACTTGATTGGTATTGCATATCAATATACAGATTATTTAATAGAATTCGAGCTGTGTTTGGATTACAACCCTTTTTATTTTGTATTGTTGATTGTTTCATTGTTATCCTACAGAAATTTAACCTACAAAATAATAATTCATCAGAAAATAAGAATAATGTTTCCTTTGATTTGGATGAAGGTTCTTCCTGATTCCCATGTCTTTCAAATCATACCGGGCTTTTGCATGATCATTTTTTTTGCCAAAAATAACAAAAAAGGTTCCAAGTATGCTATAAACTATGTTCTTTTCTATGTTCATTACATCAAGGTTGTGTCATAACAAATTGTGCTACTAATAAGGTAATTCAAAAAAGATTGACCATTTTTTTTCCATGGGCCATCACTTGATCTTTTTCTGTTATTTCATTATCAAAATCTTGCAATCTATTAAGAACATATGTTGCCTTTAAGAAAGGTGGAGGAGGCCTAAATTTAGTTTTTCTATTGAAAGATCCTTTGTTAGATCTCAATGGATGATCCATATAACACTTTTTCTGACTATGTTTAAGATATTGAGAATTAGTTCCATAGTTACAACAAGGGTTAGAAAACATTCCCTTTGTACTCCAACCAGATAACATAACATATGCAGGCAAGTTATCGATTGTCCACATAAGAGATGCACGGATTGGAAAAGTTTGATTTTTTTAAGCATCAAATGTTTCAACCCTAGAATCCCACAATAATTTTAACGCATATATCAATGGTTGTAAGTAAATGTCAATGTCATTTCCAGGTGATCGCGACCAAGGTATAAGTAAAGAAAGTCTAAAATATAAAGATTTCATGCATATCCAAGGGGGCAGATTGTACACCAATAACATAACTAGCCATGTACTATGTGATATACTCATGGTTCGAAATGGATTTAACCAATCACTTGATAAGCCAAGCCTCACATTGCAACAATCTAGTGCGAAATCTGGATGCAACCTATCAAAATCTTTCCATGTTAGACCTCCAGCAGGATGCCTTGACTTTCAATCATTATTACGCTTCTTGTCATTCCACCTCAAAATATCTATTGTCTATGTTCACATAAATAACCTTTTAAGTCTAGGAATTAATTGAAAGTGTCTCAAAGTCTTTGCTGAAAGTCGATGTTTTTTTTTTTAAGGATCAAACTCAGTATTTGACATATCTTAAAACTCCACAAGTATGACAAAATAAATCGTCCTTACGATCATTCTTGAAAAACATGCAATCATTGGGACATGCATCAATTTTCTGAAAATCAAGACCGAGATTCTTAACCATATACTTTGTTTTATTGTAAGACGGAGGAATTTTTAACTCGGGCATCACCTCTTTTAATAACTCTAAAAGATAAGCAAATGATTCATTACTCCATCCATGAAAAAATTTCAACAAATATAAACGAAGTGTGAATAATAGAGTAGAGAATCCAGTACAACAAAGATACAGTTATTGGTTTGCCTCTTCAACCAAGTTATAGAATTGCTTGGCATCTTCATTTTCACCATCATACACTCCTTCATCCTTTGCAATATATCTAAATTAATCATTCAACAACCCATCAATATCCTTATGCAAGTAATCCATATCATCGTCAGCATTCAACTTTTTATCCCATTCCCCGTAATTTATCCATCTAGTATAGCCTTTAAGCAATCCATAGCATATAAGATTATTATACACTACATTCCTTCGAGTCCAATGAATATTA
Organism: Solanum corneliomulleri; assembly: GCA_027704805.1. Lineage (NCBI taxonomy): Eukaryota > Viridiplantae > Streptophyta > Magnoliopsida > Solanales > Solanaceae > Solanum > Solanum corneliomulleri. Next base: position 19,247,566 of record JAKWIY010003060.1, on the reverse strand, counting down.
CAAAATTTTACACATGGACACTAAATTTCCACTCCTTGAGGCTCTCCATAAGAGTAAGCAAACTCTAACAATGATGCAACACCATCAATATACTCTTTGCTATACCTTGGTAAATCCATCCAATCCTTGGATGGGATATGTGAATTCCTAGCAGAAGATATGCATACTTAATATTTGAGTATCAAACACTAAATACTTGACAAATCATATGTTATGAAATCATTTAAATAGTTAATTTAAATGTTAAATGGTATCATTTTAATAAAAATGTAGATGACTTTCACGTTTCCTTAAATTAATTCTTAATTAAAGTATAGATGATTTGATGCCAAATGCGCAATCCATTTTTATTTATTTTTGTTGATACATGAAATATAATTGAAAAAATTAATATTGTTAATTTAAAGATTTTCTATTTGATAGCAAATTTTTAAATATATAACAATAGTACAAAATAAACGTGCAACGCACGTTGTCAGAAACTTGTAAGCTTTAAAAGTCAAGAGTAAGTTATATGAGTCATGTGTTATAAGATAATAAAATTTTCTTACCTAGTCAAGACACTTTTGCTATGCCAAATCAATCCTTGAATCCACCACAAGTTCTTTTAAATGCTGATGATACTTCTATGGAAAAAATAAGAAAAATTAATTGGATAGACACAATTAAGAAGAAAGTAAGTAAATAAAATTCAAAGAAATTATAAATGGTAATCTTACTACAAGTCTGTAGTAAAAAGAGATAAAAGATTCAGAATGGCTGATGGAATCACACAAGCTTTCAATTACCAACAAATTGAATGTCGAAGGCCTATTAATCACAGAGATGTCAAATCATCAAATAATCATCTTCATGATGGTTTCGAACCACATTTGTGCTTTTCAATCTAACACACAAATTTGTGATTGTGTTATGATTAATTTGATTATATATATATATTATCTTATTAGTAGGTAATATGTACATCAGAAGTATCCTTTAATGAATTTGGTGAGAAACAGGGAATATAGTCAGTTTATTAAAGATATTTGTCCAAAAAGCACTCCTTTAATGAATGTTTTTACAAAAAATTTCCAGATCACATCTTATCCAGACACAACCATGTCGCAGTACAGGGAAGAAAATATGTGGAAACTGATCCTAAGGAGAAATATTAATGACTGGCAGTTGGAAGTGTTTTTTAGCCTTATGTCTACCATTCATACTAGTGCAATCAACTGTTGATGTAGGGTCAAACTTATCCGGAGACATAGCAGAGACGAATCCTACTCTGTTAAAGCATACTACCTTTAACAAAGATCTAAGAAGACCTTAACTGATCAATGTCAATGGAAATTAATGTGGAGAACTAAGTTGTAACCTAAATTTATTTGTTTCAGTTCGATTATTTTAAAATATTCTTGCTTGACACAGAAAAATTTGTTTTAGTTGGATTTCCATTAAAGTAAGATGTTTAATTACCCTTTTTGGTTGGATTAACCTCTCTCATGTACTTAGTGTCTTTTTTTACCTAGAATTTATTATCACAGGTTTTATATGTTTTCTTGACACAGAAAAATCTTTCTTTTGTAATTTGTGCATCTGCTTGATGCTTTGTTAATGACATCCTTCATACATAACAAAAAAATATGTTTGTGTGGATGTGTTGTCTTATGAGCATATATGTCATATAAAGTAGGAAGAAACACAGACTCTTATGAGCATATCTGGCATGTACAGTGGGGAAGAAACACAGAGCAGAACAATCAACACAATATTCTTAAAATTATAGACACCAACAGAATGGTCCCAAACTATTCCAATCTGCTCTGAGATGAGCAATTTCATAATGAAAAATTTTAAATATGTTATCAAAAGTAAAATCAAGTCTTCAAATCACAATGTGCACTACCAACCTAACTAATCTTATTGAAATAATCATATTATAGACTTAAAAACCACATATGAATTAAAAATAATCATATACCATAAGCATATTTAAGATAGCACAAAGATATAACCATGGCACCAATAGAAACCAAACTTATTAGGTCATCACCTAGTACAAATATAATCACTCCATACTTAAAGTATTCATCTTTTGAAAAAGACGAAACTTTGTAAAAATCACAATATCCAATAATTTCAAACAAAATCAAACTTTGATATTTAAACAATCTATAAATTAAAGAAGAAAAATAAAAGCATCTCGACTCGGCAGTAACAACTCTGACTTTGTAATAAGCCTTACCAATGGAAGACCCCATTATGAGTCTACAAAGTGAATCTCTAGCAATGTTAATGTTCAAAAACGATCACAATATATGTATCTTGCTATATGCAATTACTATCCTAGTCTTCATTGCATTTTCTATAGAAAATTTCGTCACTATGCCACTGACTATATAAAGGAAATGGATGTCATATCCAACATAAATCCTGACAGAGCATAAAACTTCAAATAATTTGATAAAGGAAATGGATAATATTAAAGGTTGTATTTATCACTTATTTTAATTCAATATTCTTTTACATACTTGGTGAGTTAATTCATTCCCTAAAAGTGAAAGATGCTAGTGTTAATACCTTATGTCTACTATGTGTCCTGTAATTTAAAGACATTCAAGATGTTATATATTCATGTTTACATAAAAAGACATGGAGAATAAAGTGACCTCAATATGAAAAAATGGGATGATTACCTCATTAGTACATGCTACACTTGTCAAGTCATCTTTCACTATGTTTTTTTCAATCAATTCATCTGATCCACTGAAGTGGTACAAGTCGCAAGTAAGATCAGCGTGGATCAACCTTCAAACCATAAAACATATATCTAATATGAACTAGGTAAGTAACATAGCATGAATCATCTAATTAGAGCTTTGGAATTCAGTATTCAACAAGAAAATCATGAGGAGCAGAAGTGTAAAGAACAACACCAAATTTCTCAGTTTTAAATATGTCCTTGGATGGAAGAGTTAAAACATGTGAAGGAGCAGAAGTGTAAGCTTTATGTATGTATGAAAATTCATGTTAAACAAAAACAAAAAAATAGAAGATTGCAGAATATGCATTGTATTAAAAGAATATTTCAGTTCACTTTATCGGGCAAAGTAGACATAGCTAGTGAAATTCAAGTTGGGAGAGACCGATTTTTAGTTCACTTTTCAGAATATGCAAGGGTATGACAGTATATTTTGAGAGTACAATAAACATAGTAAAAAGTGAGGAGATTCTCTATGATTAGGAATGTAAACAAGAAAACAACATTGTTTCCTGATGTTTATTCTTTTATGTTAAAACTACTTTTTTATTTAGTTTTATCACGAAGATGAATAGACTCTAGTCTTACAGATACGGTCACAAGTTTCAAACTTGGTAGTGTACAAATTACAACATGCTTATTCTTCAAAAATTACAAAAGAATAAATGTAATTTAAGCTCTTCAATAAGCTTATTCGTGTTCACTACTAACTGGAATATCCACAGTTTTACATAGACTAAAAGGCAAGCTATTCGATCAACTGAAGTCAAAGATAAAAAGTGTTGGTGTATAAAACCATAGGTCTCTTCACCCTAAAGCTAAAAAGAAAGCCTTCTTTGTGGAGCATGACAGAACCATTGAAGTCGTAGGAAGGATAAACATAAAGTCAGTGAGGAAAAAAGCACTTGACCGTAGAATGCCTTTACAGTTCTATTTACTTCTTTTCTATGTGGAAAAACATGACATGTAATGAAATGTGAAAGTTGCAAGCTGTTTTCTCATCTGTTGCATCAAACTCATCAAATAGGACAGACTTTAGCATCATACAAAACTTTCTCTCCATTTCGTTTGCACTAACTTCTCCTAATTCTTCTAAAACTTTGATGAACAAAGCCTCACTTTCAACAACATCCAAAACTCAACATGTTGTCCATACTATATAAAGAAATCTTCTATTTCTATTCTGTTATTGCTAGTAACAGTTAGCAGAAAAGACTCTCACAAGTTACTGCTCTGTCTCCCCTTCTAGACTTGCAAAATATATCCTATATCTCCTTTCTCTAAGGCATATGATTTTTTTTCTATATAGTGCAACTAAAACTACAAAGCAAGTTTAACTTATTCATACTATGAGGTGATCCAAAAACAAATAAGCAATATTGAACTAACGTTTCTGATCTATACTAGAAAAATGCACTAGACAAACAACAAAATGACTTGTAAACACATCATGACATGTAGTAAAAAAAAAATTTACTAGCAAATAGCTACACGACAGAATCAATGTGGTTAATAAAGGAACAAACCAAGCTTATGACGAGCACAACCATGAACTCAGGAAGACTAAAAAAGACAAAAAAACAGTGACAATAAAACATTTTGAAATTAATGTAGAGTAACTATTTACACTTGACAAAATCTATATTAGGGAGAAAATATCATAGGTATCTCCAGCTTAAACATTTTTGTTCTTCGTAGAAAGAAGCTTAGCTACAACTCAACTCTTCAGATACTTTAGACATAGCTTCATCTTGTACATTCAACATTCAAGAGAAAAAATTAGTTTTCCAAAGATAAAATGCACTTTTATTCGTAATACAACTACAAATTAAACTCCCCATATCAACAAAATTTGTATCAACAACACAATTCATAAAAATCCTAACCTTAATTTTTGAAAGACACACAAGAATATCAAAATCTTAGAGATTTAATTTAGACTTTTGAAGATATAATCTCTTACCTGATAAACTCTATTCCAACAACCATAAAGCTTTAAGACACGAGTCAAGTTGATTTGTGAAGCATTTTCTTTCAATTTTCAAAAGAAAATCTGATGGAACAACAGTTAGCCCAAGAATCTTTGAAAAAAATCGTCTTCATCAGCTCTCCAATATTGAACAACGAAGCTTTGAGAGGAAAATCGTCTTCTTCAGTTTGTGTTCAAAGAAATCGCACTGTTCTTCGATTCTTCAGCTGGAAATGGTGTTCTACAGCTGAAGTTTGACATAATTATCATGAAAATCGATTAATTTTGTTCTTTGATCCTGTTCTTCAGTTCATGCAAATGGGTTCTTCAGTTCTTGACGAAAATGTGTTCTTCAGCCGAAAGTGAAAGCTTCATCTGAAGTTTTAGGAATGTTGCCTTTTTTTAATATTTTATTCTTTTTAATATTTCTTCAATGTTTTTTTTGGCCAAATAAAAATGGGAGGGAGATGAAATTTCAATGTTAAAATGTTTGAGGGAATATAAATTTTTGGGGAAAACACTAATACCACATTTTAATGTGTTGTATTAAAAATTATAAAAATAACACTTTTTAAAAGTGTGTACATTTATGTAAATAGTTATTGAAAACTATAACAACACTTATAAAGTGTAGGATATCCCATTAAAGAGTACACTTTAGAAGTGTTGCTTATATTAGTATAGTTAAAAATCAAAATCTTTGGCTACACTTTAATAGCGTTCCCAAAAATATTTTAGGCAATACTTTATAAGCGTTGTCCAGATTAAGTGTTTTCGTAGACCTAAAGTGGTGTAGTGATAGTATCATCATAAGCACATGTTAATATAATCATTATTTTTCCTTAAACGACATTTTCAACACATATATAGTGACAATAAAGTAAGTACTGCCCCGTAAGTTGACCATACCACACAATTCTATACAAGGCTTCATCAACATTACTATAAAGAAATGGAGAAGTAAAAGTGTAGAGGAATTCTTCTTAATTCTCTGGCCTTTGGTAATGATTGACCATAAGCACAATTTTATCAATAAATTTAGAATAGGGCAGTAGCTTAAGATATCATAATTATACATGAAATTAAGCATAAGCTACAACATGGCCATGTTACAAACTAGTACAACATATCGTTAACATGCTAGAATATAGCAGGACATAGACCATCAAAAAACTTAACAAACATGGATTATCGATCATATTTCATCAATAATATCTAAGTTATTAGCTAATCATACACACAGTTATAGTAAAATAATTCTTAATGCACTTCAAGATCAAGCTACTATTGTAGGAATTAAAGTATCAATTCATTGTAGAGTAGAGAGGATAGGTGATCTCACTAATTTTACAAGAGTGTTAATCATCAATAATATTTTAACAAAAATGTATATGAGAGGAAATAGCTAACAAAATAGGAAATCATGTCTTATTCATAGTTTATTCATTTTAGAACATAGATCAAACCACCTACCAAGAATTATCAATTCAAAGACTAAAAGAACTAGATAAATTCATGCCAATCATTCTTTACTTTGATCATACAAGATTCCTATCAATAATTAAACCAATATGTTACCTCAAGGAGTGGCTAAAAGTAACCTAACTAATGTAAGATTTACAACAATCCACATAAAACCAACCTTATAGTGAATATATAGATCATATACTAATCATGTTTAATTCTTCATACATTGATCCTCATAAATACTTCATCATCAATTCACAATCAAATAAAATAAATTACAGTAGTTGTAGACAATTCAACGTAACAGAATAACAGTTCAACCACTAACAAGCCATAATTACAAAGCATATGCAAGGCTAAATTGAATTAAGGAAGGAGCATGGGTTCATCATGCAATTGGAGTAAAATCACGTTTTCAAAACAACATATTAACATCAATTCACCATGATTTATCCATTAAAAACGTTTTTAGAAAGAAGCTATGGCTAGATTGCAGAAGAAGATGTTTGATCATTAATCTTTCATTTAAAACATTAAGATTAATTCTCCAAGTGAATGGTTAATTATAGATGAAGGATCACCATACCTTTGTCTTGTTGAAAACCTCTAAAACATGATGATTAATACGTGGAAATCCAAGATCCAAGTTATTCTTCACAAAAAATGGTTGTTTCTCGGGTGAATATTTTTGGAGGGAAAGTTTCAATTTGTGGGAAAGGATTTGGAATGGGTTTTTCACGTGTTTGTTGACTTATACACACCCAAAAGTAGATAAATAAACCTATTAAAATCAGATAAGGATGTGGGGTGAATTTTCCATTTACCCCTTAAATAAAATTGTTTGTAGACATCAGCTACTGGCGAACATCGACGGACCCATCGACAGGCCGTTGGTCAATTGACTGGCCATCCTTTGGCTTCCCTATTTGGGTTTTTAGCAAAATTTTGGGTTGATACCTGCACAATCTAATTGTCCATTGACGAGACCTCACCAAGCGCCGTTGGTTGACAAACCGGCCGTTGTTTGGTCCGTCGATTGACACTACCATGGCAGTGTCTCGACAAGCTCATGGGTCCTTATTGTGGGGCATTTTACGGGGTATTTTAGAAGTCGTACCCAAATGTCTCCAACCTAAATATGAACCTTGGTGTTGGGAACCATGCTTGTCCTGTTTCCTACCTCTAGGAAACAGACCTTGCTTCTCTGTTATATCCTGAAGCTTTTGAGACCAAACATTCTGGTTTTTTGGAATTAAGTCTGTACCCTAAGGATTATCAATACCAGGCTCATCATCCTCAGAATTAATAGCCTCATAATCATCCTGAGCAATATTCTTTTCTTTTTTCTGTTTCACTTAAATTTTGTTGTTTCTTTTAAATATTATCCCTTTTCTTTTTACTCATCTTACTTCTAGATTTATTATTAAATCTTACAGTTTGTTGACCAGTACCAAGATCAATTTGAGAACCAGTTTGTTTAGTAAAAGAAATAGAGTCATCCATGTTTTTAGAAACATTCTTATCACCCCTCCCAGTGTTTACCCCAGCCTGCACATCAATATGTAACTCCTTCCCCCCTTCCATACCTCCAACAACTAACCTAGCAGATACAGTAGTTAGGGGTGTAGGAATTGGGGGCATTGAGTGTAACGACCTGTTTAGTCGTTTTGAGTAGCAGATTTTATTTCTGGAAAACCTGGCTGATACGACGGACCCCACGACGGACCTTCATGGGCACGACGGACCGTCGAGGGGGTCTCGTTCCAAAACACTTAGAATTCTGAAATTTGGGTACTGAAATCGACTCTATGAACTTCGTGATGGAATGGTAGGACGGACCGTCAAAGGCGTGAACCGTCACAGGCGTGACGGACCGTCACAGGCGTGACAGACTGTCACAGATTCTTTAGTGGAAATTGAGTCTCTGAACTTTGCGACGACCTGCAGGACGGACCGTCGCAGTCACGACGGGCCGTCACAGGTTGCGTAATCCCAGTCTGGGTCGGATTTCTTTAAATGTTTAAAGGGACATTTTTGACTATTCCTGCTCTAATTATAAAGTAAGTGGGTTAATGTTAATAAGTCTAATTACTTGGGGGTTAAAAGAGGTAACCTTGAGTTAATTAGTGGGTTATTATTGCCATCTTTTATACTTAATTAAATGCTAATTAGGGTAAAAGAAAGAGGGTTTGAATAAGAAAAATAGAAAGAACAAAGAGAGGGAAAGAGAAACGAATCGAGAGAGGAGAAACGAGAAGAAGAACAAAGCTTTGGGAAATTGCTTGCTTGATCAAAATTCTTCGGAGGAGGTAGGTTATGGTTTTGATACTATTCGTAGTAAACTCTTAATAGCGATTGATATGTATTGGTAGTATTGTGAACCCTTCTATATGCTTAATTGTATGCTTGCATGATTGAGATTATGAAATTGTGATAAAATAAGCATGATGAAGCTCTTGAATCCGAAATCTTGAAAGAAACCCTAATCTACTATGTTAATGATGATGCCTTGGTATAAAGAAGGCTTGATGAACTAAGGTAATGGGATTGATGATGCCTTGGTATAAGAGAAGGCTTGATGAATTGATAGAATGAGATTAGTGGATCGGAGTGTCACATTCCGACACATAGAATTAGTGGATCGGAGTGTCACGTTCCGACACATAGAATTAAGGGATCGGGTGTTACGAACCGACACGTAGAATTAGGGGATCGGAGTGTCACGTTCCGACACATAGAATTAAGGGATTGGGTGTCACGAACCGACACGTAGAATTAGGGGATCGGAGTGTCACGTTCCGACACATAGAATTAGTGGATCAGAGTGTCACGTTCCGACACATAGAATTAAGGGATCGGGTGTCAAGAACCGACACGTAGAATTAGGGGATCGGAGTGTCACGTTTCGACACATAGTATTAGGTGATCGGGTGTCACGAACCGACACGTAGAAGTAGGGGATCGGAGTGTCACGTACCGACACATAGTAGTAGGGGAGCGGAGTGTCACGTGCCGACACAAGAGGAAGAAAGATAATGAATCTTGAAAGATGTAAATATACTTAATCTAATGAACCTAATCCCCAAATGAGTATGGTATTGAGGCTTGAGTCCTCATGGATGAACTTGGTGGTACTTATTGATGATTATAGTACTTGTTGTTGCTACATGTTGAGTATTATAGTTGATTTATAATATTAACTGATATATACTGTTTTCTATTTTGTGTTGGCCGATGATATCTACTCAGTACTTGTGTTTGTACTGACCCCTACTTGTATGTTCTTTCTTTGTTATTTGTGGAGTGCAGCAAATGTGCCGTCGTCTTCAAATCAACCGCAACTCTAGCCAATCTTCACTACATCGGAAATTCAGGGTGAGCTAATGCTTCTAGCTTGGACTGGATCTTCTTCTTCAAGTCTTGATGCCTTGATTTTCCGGCATGGACTAGCTTTTTGCATGTTTTTGCTTTCTTAGATACTCTTAGTTTAGTAATTTGAGGATACATGTTCTTGTGATGATGACTTCCAGATTTTGGGGATAATAATAGTTGTTGAATTTTTAGAAGTTATTGAATTGATTTTTATTAATGAGTTTAAGTCTTCCGCAATGTATTTTGGTATTATATTGATGTTGGGTTTCGTATGGGTTGGTTCGCTCACATAGGAGGGTAAGTGTGGATGCCAGTCGCGGCTCGATTTTGGGTCGTGACAAACTTGGTATCAGAGCATTAGGTTCGTTGGTCTCATCACACAAGAACGAGTCTAGTAGAGTCTTAAGGAACGGTAGGGGGACGCCTTTACTTTTCTTTAAGAGGCTATAAGACTTTAGGTAAATTCCATTCTTTCATTCTTTCTTTCGTGCTATTTCTTGGATCCAATTGGTATCTAGGTGATACAAATTGGTATCTGACCATCTTCACTCTATTTCGCAGATGGTTAGAACTAGACCAACGACTGCACCAACACCAACACCGGCAAGACAAGAAACGTCTGAGGCAGCCACTGGGGCTGTAGCTCGAAGAGGAGTAGCGGCGAGAGGCCGTGGGAGAGGTCGTGGGAGGACGTCCTCTAGAGGAAGAGGACAAGCACCTAGTCCATCTGGTACTAGGGCGGTGACTCCTCCACCGACTGAGGAAGTGATAAGAGAGGGTGAGGAAGGGGAGAATGAACAAGTGCAGAACGAGGAATTGCCACCCCAACCTACCCCAGAGATGATCAATCAGGTTCTTGCTTATCTTAGCGGGTTATCTGATCAAGGCCAGACACCTCCAGTGTTTTCTGCACCAACACCTCAGGTTCCGGAGGTACAACATGCAGCTACTATGGCTCCCCGCATTGATGCCTCATTGGAAATAGGCACGTTTCCTCGCCTGACAAATGATCAGCATGAACTTTTCAGTAAGTTCTTGAAATTGAAACCTCCAGTCTTCAAGGGTACTAAATCTGAGGATGCTTACGATTTTCTGGTTGACTGTCATGAGCTACTACACAAGATGGGTATAGTAGAACGGTTTGGTGTTGAGTTCGTGAGTTATCAGTTTCAAGGGAACGCCAAAATGTGGTGGCGGTCACATGTTGAGTGTCAACCAACAGAGGCACCACCTATGACTTGGGCCTCATTCTCTAGCTTGTTTATGGAGAAGTATATCCCCCGGACTTTGAGGGACAGGAAAAGGGATGAGTTCTTGAGCCTAGAGCAAGGTAGGATGTCGGTTAATGCATATGAGGCTAAGTTTCATGCATTATCCAGGTATGCCACCAAACTTTGTTTCAGTCCACAGGAGCGGATTCGCCGTTTTGTGAATGGGTTGAGGTCAGAATTACGGATTTCGGCCTTACAGGTAGCGGCTACGGCAAAATCCTTCCAAGAAGTGGTAGACTTCGTGATAGAGGTGGAAGTAGTGAAACCAGATGACTTCACCACGACATAGACATCAAAAAGGTTTCGAAAGGGAGGTGATTTTAATGGTTCTTACTCCAGAGGACAGGGTTCAGGAGGTTACTCAGTCCGACCAATTCAGTCTTCACTACAGACTGTAGTTGGGGGTCCACCCCAGACCGGTCAACACTTCTCTGAGAGACCTATGCTTGACTCTAGAGAGTGCTATGGATGTGGGGAGACTGGACATATTAGGAGGAATTGTCCAAAACAGAGTTGTAGACCTCCCATAGCTAGAGGTAGAGGTGGTCATGATAGAGGCCGTTATTCTGGAGGACGTGGTGGCCGAGGTAATGGTGGTCACCAAAACGGCCGGGGTGATGGGCAAACTGGAGCCACTACAACACAACATGGTAGGGGCAACGGACAGACAAGTAATGGGTTGCGCTTTCCCTGGGAGATCTGAAGCGGAGACATCTGATGCTGTCATCACAGGTAATCTTTTGGTTTGTGATTGCATGGCTTCAGTATTGTTTGATCCCGGATCCACATTTTCTTATGTATCTTCTTCATTTGCTACTGGTCTTAATTTACCTTGTGAATTGCTTGACATACCTATTCGTGTGTCTACTCCGGTGGGTGAGTCGGTGATAGTTGAAAAAGCATATAGGTCTTGCTTGGTGACTTTTGTGGGGAGCAACACTTATGTAGATTTGGTTATCTTAGAAATGGTTGACTTCGATGTAATTTTGGGTATGAATTGGCTTTCTCCAAATTTTGCAATATTGGATTATAATGCTAAAACTGTGATATTAGCCAAGCCTGGGACAGACCAGTTAGTGTGGGAGGGCGACTACACTTCCACTCCGGTTCGTATCATCTCCTTTCTTCTTGCTAAGAGAATGGTTAGTAAGGGGTGTTTAGATTTCTTGGCACATCTCAGGGATGACACTACCCAAGTACCTCCAATTGAGTCGGTTTCGGTAGTCCGTGAGTTTCTGAATGTATTCCCTGCAGATCTTCCTGGTATGCCACCGGATAGAGATATTGATTTCTGCATTGATTTGGAACCGGGTACTCGCCCCATTTCTATACCCCCTTATAGAATGGCTCCCGCGGAGTTTAGAGAGTTAAAGGCCCAACTTCAAGAGTTGTTAAGCAAAGGCTTCATCAGCCCAAGTGCATCTCCTTGGGGTGCTCCGGTGCTATTCGTGAAGAAGAAGGATGGGAGTTTCCGGATGTGCATAGACTACCGGCAGTTGAACAAGGTAACTATTAAGAACAAGAATCCCATTCCTCGCATTGATGACTTGTTCGATCAGTTACAAGGTGCTTGTGTCTTCTCTAAGATTGACTTGAGATCTGGTTTCAACAATTGAAAATACGGGCAACGGATGTGCCAATGACTGCTTTTTGAACTAGGTATGGGCATTACGAATTTGTTGTAATGTCTTTTGGTCTTACTAGTGCGCCTGCTGCTTTCATGAGCTTGATGAACGGGATTTTCAAGCCATATCTGGATCTCTTTGTGATCGTATTTATTGATGATATACTGATATACTCAAAGAGTAAGAAGGAACATGAGGAGCATTTGAGAATGGTGTTAGAGTTGTTGAGGAAGAAAAAGCTTTATGCCAAATTCTCCAAGTGTGAGTTTTGGCTAGATTCAGTGTCCTTCTTGGGACACGTGGTTTCTAAGGATGGAGTGATGGTGGATCCATCTAAGATTGAGACAGTGAAGAATTGGGTGAGACCTACAAACGTGTCAGAAATAAGGAGTTTTGTGGGATTAGCTAGTTACTACCGCCGATTTGTCAAGGGATTCTCTTCTATTGCTTCCCAATTAACGAACTTGACTAAGCAGAATGTTCCATTTGTATGGTCGGATGAGTGTGAGGAAAGATTTCAGAAACTCAAGACTTTGTTGACTACTGCACCAATTCTTAACTTGCCAGTAGAGGGTAAGAACTTCATCGTTTATTGTGATGCATCCTATTCGGGTTTGGGTGCAGTGCTAATGCAAGAGAAGAATGTAATTGCTTATGCTTCGAGGCAATTAAAGGTGCATGAACGTAACTATCCGACCCATGATTTGGAGTTGGCCGCAGTAGTATTTGCATTAAAGCAATGGAGACACTATTTGTATGGGGTTAAGTGTGAAGTCTATACGGATCATCGTAGCCTACAGTATGTCTTCACTCAGAAGGATTTGAATCTGAGACAGAGGAGATGGATGGAACTACTGAAGGACTACGATATCACTATTCTGTATGATCCGGGAAAGGCTAATGTTGTGGTAGACGCCTTAAGTAGAAAGGCAGGAAGCATGGGAAGTCTAGCTCATTTGCAAGTTTCTAGACGCCCGTTGGCTAGAGAAATCTAAAACTTGGCTAATGACTTTATGAGGCTAGAAGTAAATGAGAAGGGAGGATTTTTGGCTTGTGTGGAGGCGAGATCTTCTTTTCTTGACAAGATCAAGGGAAAACAGTTTGATGATGAGAAACTAAGTCGAATTCGGGATATGGTGTTGCGAGGAGAGGCTAAAGAGGCAATAATGGATGAAGAATGTGTTTTGAGAATTAAGGGAAGGGTATGTGTGCCCCGTGTCGATGAGTTGATCCACACTATTCTTACCGAGGCTCATAGTTCCGGATATTCTATACATCCTGGTGCAACCAAGATATACCGTGACCTAAAACAACACTTTTGGTGGAGTAGAATGAAGTGCGATATTGTTAATTTTGTTGCCAAATGTACAAATTGTCAACAAGTGAAATATGAACACCAGAGGCCCGGAGGAACACTTCAGAGAATGCCCAATCCTGAATGGAAGTGGAAGAGAATCGCAATGGACTTCGTGGTTGGTCTTCCAAAGACAATGGGTAAGTATGACTCTATTTGGGTGATTGTTGATAGATTAACTAAGTCTGCTCATTTCATTCCGGTCAAGGTGATTTACAATGCAGAGAAGTTAGCCAAAATCTATATCTCGGAAATTGTTCAATTGCATGGAGTTCCACTCTCCATCATATCAGATAGAGGTACGCAGTTTACTTACAAGTTTTGGAGAACATTGCATGCTGAATTAGGTACTAGGTTGGACCTAAGTACCGCATTTCATCCTCAGACCGATGGTCAGTCTGAGCGAACGATTCAAGTATTGGAGGATATGCTTCGTGCATGTGTGATAGAATTTGGTGGTCATTGGGATAACTTCTTACCCTTAGCGGAGTTTTCATACAATAATAGCTATCACTCAAGTATTGATATGGCTCCATTCGAAGCATTGTATGGGAGGAGATGTAGGTCTCCCATTGGTTGGTTTGATGCATTTGAGGTTAGACCTTGGGGTACTGATCTGTTGAGGGATTCCTTGGAGAAGGTGAAAGCTATTCAAGAAAAGCTTTTAGCGGCTCAAAGTAGACAAAAGGAATATGCGGATCGAAAGGTTAGAGACTTGGAGTTCATGGAGGGGGAACAAGTCTTGCTGAAGGTTTCACCCATGAAAGGGATGATGCGGTTTTGTAAAAGAGGTAAACTAAGCCCAAGGTATATTGGACCATTTGAAGTACTTAAGCGAGTAGGGAGGTGTCTTATGAATTAGCCTTGCCTCCAGGGCTGTCCGGAGTGCATCCGGTATTTCATGTGTCCATGTTGAAAAGATACCAAAACTACATCATTCGTTGGGATTCAGTTCTGCTTGATGAGAGTTTGACTTATGAGGAGGAACCCGTTGCTATTTTAGATAGAGAAGTTCGCAAGTTGAGGTCGAGGGGGATTGCATCCATCAAAGTTCAATGGAAGAATCGACCAGTTGAAGAGGCCACTTGGGAGAAGGAGGTTGATATGCAAGAAAAATACCCACATCTGTTCACAGATTCAGGTACTCCCTTTCGCCCTTGTTTCTTTTCTTGTGATAGTTTGAGGACGAACGATGGGTAAATTTGTATCTATTGTAATGACCTGTTTAGTCGTTTTGAGTAGCAGATTTTATTTATGGAAAAACTGGCTGATACGACGGACCCCACGACGGACCGTCATGGGCACGACGGACCGTCGAGGGGGTCTCGTTTCAAAACACTTAGAATTCTGAAATTTGGGTAGTGAAATCGACTCTCTGTACTTCGTAACGGAATAGCAGGACGGACCGTCACAGGCGTGACGGACCGTCACAGGCGTGACGGACCGTCACAGATTATTTAGTGGAAATTGAGTCTCTGAACTTTGCGACGACCTGCAGGACGGACCGTCGCAGGCACGACGGGCCGTCACAGGTTGCGTAATCCCAGTCTAGGTCGGATTTCTTTAAATGTTTAAAGGGACGTTTTTGACTATTCCTGCTCTAATTATAAAGTTAGTGGGTTAATGTTAATAAGTCTAATTACTTGGCGGTTAAAAGAGGTAACCTTGAGTTAATTAGTGGATTATTATTTCCATCTTTTATACTTAATTATATGCTAATTAGGGTAAAAGAAAGAGGGTTTGAATAAGAAAAATAGAAAGAACAAAGAGAGGGAAAGAGAAACGAATCGAGAGAGGAGAAACGAGAAGAAGAACAAAGCTTTGGGAAATTGCTTGCTTGATCAAAATTCTTCGGTGGAGGTAGGTTATGGTTTTGATACTATTTGTAGTAAACTCTTAATAGCGAATGATATGTATTGGTAGTATTGTGAACCCTTCTATATGCTTAATTATATGCTTGCATGATTGTGATTATGAAATTGTGATAAAATAAGCATGATGAAGCTATTGAATCCTAAATCTTGAAAGAAACCCTAATCTACTATGTTAATGATGATGCCTTGGTATATAGAAGGCTTGATGAACTAAGGTAATGGGATTGATGATGCCTTGGTATAAGAGAAGGCTTGATGAATTGATAGAATGAGATTAGTGGATCGGAGTGTCACATTCCGACACATAGAATTAGTGGATCGGAGTGTCACATTCCGACACATAAAATTAAGGGATCGGGTGTCACGAACCGACACGTAGAATTAGGGGATCAGAGTGTCACGTTCCGACACATAGAATTAAGGGATCGGGTGTCACGAACCGACACGTAGAATTAGGGGATCGGAGTGTCACGTTCCGACACATAGAATTAGTGGATCGGAGTGTCACGTTCCGACACATAGAATTAAGGGATCGGGTGTCATGAACCGACACGTAGAATTAGGGGATCGGAGTGTCACGTTCCGACACATATTATTAGGGGATCGGGTGTCACGAACCGATACGTAGAAGTAGGGGATCGGAGTGTCACGTACCGACGCATAGTAGTAGGGGAGCGGAGTGTCACGTACCGACACAAGAGGAAGAAAGATAATGAATCTTGAAAGATGTAAATATACTCAATCTAATTAACCTAATCCCCAAATGAGTATGGTATTGAGGCTTGAGTCCTCATGGATGAACTTGGTGGTACTTATTGATGATTATAGTACTTGTTGTTGCTACATGTTGAGTATTATAGTTGATTTATGATATTAACTGATATATACTGTTTTCTATTTTGAGTTGGCCGATGATATCTACTCAGTGCTTGTGTTTGTACTGACCCCTACTTGTATGTTCTTTCTTTGTTATTTGTGGAGTGCAGCAAACGTGCCGTCGTCTTCAAATCAACCGCAACTCTAGCCAGTCTTCACTACATCGGAAATTCAGGGTGAGCTAATGCTTCTAGCTTGGACTGGATCTTCTTCTTCAATCTTGATGCCTTGAACTTCCGGCATGGACTAGCTTTTTGCTTGTTTTTGCTTTCTTAGATACTCTTAGTTTAGTAATTTGAGGATAGATGTTCTTGTGATGATGACTTCCAGATTTTGGGGATAATAATAGTTGTTGAATTTTTAGAAGTTATTGAATTGATTTTTATTAATGAGTTTAAGTCTTCCGCAATGTATTTTGGTATTATATTGATGTTGGGTTTCGTATGGGTCGGTTCGCTCACATAGGAAGTTAAGTGTGGGTGCCAGTCGCGGCTCGGTTTTGGGTCGTGACATTGAGTCAATACCTGTTTTATGTATAGTATCTTGTTGGTGCCTTCCTCTGTCCTTTACAGCATCAGAATTATCTCTAAGTACTCCATGAGTATTTGCTTTTCATTGATATTGTTGTTTGTTTCCAGTAGCAATATTTTGAGATCTTTTCTCATGTATGTGATTTGTATTTTCCTCCCTTTCCTCTTCTCATGTTATATCATCCTGCACAACCAAGTCTATATAGGTATTTTTTGTAGGGATAGAAGTTATACCTGTTTGTTCTTGTTGTTGTTGAGTTGTTTCGCTGTTTGGATTATAAAATATGTTGTTGATTATTTCTTCTCCTTTGATTTTGCCATTCTTTTTGCAAATTCGTTTTATTTTTCTCACTTTTCTAACCTTGTTGTTGGGCAGCATCATCCCTTATACATGTTTCCCTGTTATCATATGCTTGCAAATCTCTTTGACTATTATTAGTATTATCTTTTTTTGATATGTTTTTTTTCATTTCTTTTCTTTTTTTACTATCCTCATCCCTTTGTTTAATAATACAATCACATTCTTTATGACCTTGATGTTTATAGTAAAAACAGTAGTCATGAATACTATCATAAACAATTTTCTACCACCTAACATCAGTGATATCCTCCCCAATATAACACATCCAAACATAATGAGGTCTATCTTTAGGTAAATCTACTTGAACTTTAACCCTTGCTTGACTACCCCTAGTTTTTTTAAATCGAAGCTGAATAAGGATACAAAACTCTACAAATAGGAGATACTAAACTAGAAGTAAATTCCTTATTGTAACTATTGCAAGGAAGTTCAAGGAGAGAAATCCAAATAGGTACTAAAGGGGTTTCTTCCTCAGGTTTGAAAATAGGAGTCCAAGCTTGAATTCTCATAGTTTGTCCCTCAATAGTCATAAGCTGGTTAGTCCAAACCATGTTATAATCTAACTCATTATCTAAGTCAATATACACATGTCTAGAATTATGATGGGCTATCTTAGCACCCCCTGAAAGCTCTGTTGAAGAATGAAGTTTTTCCTAATTAATTCAACTCTAGGAATTGTATAAACAAATTTTCCTATGAGAGTGAATTTACAAGTAGCAGCTAAATCACTAATAACATCATTTTTAACATAAAGAACATCAATTAGTCCTTGCTTAGTGGTGATTTCTGCCTCAAAAAATTTAACACTAACACCACTTTTAGATTGATTATAGTGCAGTCTATCAGCATAACATTGAATAACAGTGTAAGGGGCATGTTCTTTATTCTGATCTTGTTTAGAAAAATTATTAGGATTTCCAACAACTTTATCAATGTTCCAAAGACAGGCTTATAATTATTCCTATTTAAATTGTTAGTAATCTTAGGAAAATTCAAGTTATAATCATCCTCTTGATTTCAATCAACACCTTTAGCAGTTCTACGATTATCAGTAGTATTTAGAGGAGGGTTACCTGGAAAATTTGTTTTTTGATTGGGTAAAGTAACTTGAGGAGACTCACAAACTTGACGAATAGTATTTTGAATCTTACTGCACGTTGAACATCTTTTGCAATAGTATTTCGTTGAGATTCAATGTTTCCTCTCTTTCCTTTGTTTGAATTTACTATTCATTGTTGTTTTTGGGAAAATCTATTTTTTATTTCAAGATTCAATCTCTGAGATTCTTGAATATCAACAGCCTTTTGAGAGATTTGTTGTTGTTGCCTAAGTAATGTTTCTTGCTTAGCCCTAATCTGCAATTGAGATCTCTCGTCTCCCTTTTCTTGGGATCGAATCGCCTCTACTGATTGTTGATTTCCTTTTTCAATACCATAGGAAGATTCCCCATACCCATAACCTGTACGAACAACTTCTGATGTTGCTTTTCCTTGATCGATTCGAGCTGTGCTATTCATATCCCCCCAATTCTCGATTATCCTATACATGTTGTCCAGGGATTTGTTGACCTTTTTCATAATTTCGATGAGATTCATCCATTTTCGCCTCCACTGTAGTATGGATCATCTCTTCCCTCAACTGCGAAGAGGTGGATAATGAATTAGCCATCGTTTCCGGTGCTATTGACATATTAGGATCGCCTTCCATTATAGACGGATTAGGTGGCCTTAATTTATCATCCGCTGGTAATCCACCCATCAAAGAATTCTAATCAACACAATCGAATTAGTTGAGCAGCTAATTCCTTCACCTTTCCTTGAGAGAATTTTTAGAGAGAGAAAATTTTTCAGAAAATGAGGAAGCGATAATTTGGGGATTGGGGTTTTGATTTATTGTAGGGATAGGGATAGGTTTAATGTCAGGGTTAGCATTACGTTTAGGTTATTTTTTTGGTTTTAGGGTTTAGGGTTAAGTATTTCAGTTGTAATATCTAAGGTTTAGTGTTTAATGTTAGGGTTTTATGATTTTGGGCTTTGGGTTTAAGAGTTAGGGTTAGGTTTAGGGTTCGTGTTAGCTATTGGGTTAGGATTAGGGTTCGTGTTAGGGATATGTTTAGGGTTAGGGTTAGGGTTTTTACAATGTTTTAGATTTTTGAGTTTAGGATTTTTCGTTTAAAATCTATGATTCAGTGATTAATGTTTTGGTCTGATATTTGGGCTAGGGGTTTCAAATTATGGGTTAGGGTTAAGGTTAATGTTCGGGTTGGGATAGGGGGTTAGGGTTCAGGTTTCTGTAAGGTTTTAGGGTTTGTGGTTTAGGATTTGAGGTTTAAAATACATGGTTTAGTTATTAATGTTTGGATTTTTGTATTTTGGACTTAGTTTTTTTTTGTAATTAAGGTTTAGGGTTTTCGGTTAGGGTTAGTATGTATTTTTTTTAGGTTTAATGGTTCAGGTTTATCATTTGTGGTTTAAAATCTATGGTTTAAGATTTAATGTTTGAGTTTTCGTATTTTGGGCTTACGGTTTAAGGTTTATGGTTAGGGTTAGGATTTTTTTTTTTTAGGATTTTGGGTTAAGGGTTTAGGATTTGAGGTTAAATATCACATGTTTAGTATTTAATGTTAGGGTTTTGTTTTTTGGGCTTGGGGTTTATGGTTTATGGTGTATAGTAGTGTTAGGGTTAGGGTTAATGTTAGGGTTAAGATTAGGGTTTAGGGTTTCTTTGAGGTTATAGATTTTGGGGTTTAGGATTTTTGGTTTAAAATCTATGGTTTAGTGTCTAATGTTAGGGTTTTGTTATTTCGAGTTTGGGATTTCGGCTTGGTGGTTTAGTGTTAGGGCTAGGGTTAAGGTTAAGGTTAGGGTTTGGGTTAAGGTTAGGGTTAGGGTTAGGGTTAGGGTTAAGGTTTATGTTGTTTTTTGTTTTAGGGTTTTTAGTTTAGGATTTGAGGTTTAAAATCTATGGTTTATTCTTTAATGTTTTGGCTTTCGTATTTTGGACTTAGGGTTTTCTTTTTTGAATGACCCTTGTGGTGGGTTAGGGGCTTATCCACACCCCAAAATTTATCATTTCACAAAATAAAATATTTACAAAGAGGGGTCTACACTTTACCACCAACCTATGATGTATAATTTGACCTTCCAACTAAGGCTAGTCAATTATCCTTACAATGTGCTTGTATTCTAAAAGTAAACTTCCAAAATACAATAAACAAGGGAGACTCTCCCCTTACAAAGAGAGGTCTAGTAAATTTAACCTTATTGTAAACCTTCTATCCTTATATAAAACTATATAAAACATAGAGCTTATGAACAAGTTTCACTTTACAAAATAAAAACAGTAATAGATAATCTCAGAACTCTATGCTATTATGGTGGCTGTTTAATCCGTCCAAGTTTCCTTCGCGTGAACGTTTGCATTTCAATTTTTTCCAAAATATAGCTTCCTCTAATTTCTCAATGTAGTTGATGTGTAGTGTAAAATTGTTCTATTATATCATGTTTGTGACTCTATTTAGCTAGTAATTCGGCAGTATCATTACCTTCCCTATATACATGTTTGCATTGAAATAGTTCCATCTTGCTACTTATGTCTTGGATTTTTTGGACAGCGACATCTCTATGGAATGCAACCTGTGTTGGTGATCCTTTTCATCAATGATTCGGAATACACATCTTGCCAAGATAATACGTTTGTATTCAGGTTGTTCACAGCAATTGAGTCCATGCAAGGCTGCTTTGATATAAGAAATATTGTGGTTCCCAAAACCAAGAGGAATAGAAACAACATAAACCTATTTACCTTGATAATCTACTAAAATTCAAACCCCCATATTTTACCTGGATTGTATATATGCACTTCCATCGGTATTTTATTATAAACTACCTGTTATAGGTCTACCAGGAAAACCAACTTTTAACACCTACATGATGTCCTTAAAAATGTCATGTTGCACTCTTTGTATACTTTTATTTTTCTCCCATATTATATAGTACACCTGGTTTTCCACGATCTCCAACAAATGAAATTAGGTAGAATTTGAAACAACATTTTTTGTAACTCATTGTAAAACTATAAGCTTCTCGAATGCATTACAAAACTCCTAAAAAATTTTGTGCGATGACCTGTTCCAACCTTTGTTGCATGTTTTTTTACAAATATAGTTGGCTAAATTTCCAGTTATTAATTTATGATCGATATCATCTTTCCCTTTTCTTTAGCAACAATAACAATCATATGAACCTTTTCCAAACATTATATGATTTTCATTTGTTGGAAACTTACCCCTCAAAGTTATCCAAATAAAGAAAGCTACTTTGAAAGGAAAATTTATATGCCAAATGAAAGTATTAATAGAATC
Organism: Solanum corneliomulleri; assembly: GCA_027704805.1. NCBI lineage: Eukaryota > Viridiplantae > Streptophyta > Magnoliopsida > Solanales > Solanaceae > Solanum > Solanum corneliomulleri. The sequence continues at coordinate 19,225,758 of JAKWIY010003060.1, read as the reverse complement.
CCTAGCTTGTTTTGTCCTGATCTTGTCCCTGGCAGAAGCTACTGTAAACATTCCATTTTCAACAAGAACTCAATTTGTTGTATCTTTTATACACTCCTTGTATTGAATATTACTATTCACTATAATAGGCACCAATAATGGAGGAACATGCTGCCTAACGGCCCGCTCTTTCCACTTGCCAGATTCTAAATAATAAAATACTCGAATATAGTTAAACTCGAAACATTATCATAGTACTTAGCTAGTTCACCATCTGCAATCTAATTTTCCCACAAAAAAACTATGTGTACCTAAATGAAAATTCCAACTAATTTGTGATTCCACTTTTTGACCAATGCGAATATGATATATCCAAACCAATGATTCCCCCGTTTTATATTTCTTAGCCACTAGATTAGCTCTTTGACAGTACTTGGCTTTTAAAAAATTTCCCCAAAATGATTGTGTCCGAAGTTCCCACCATTTCTTATACTGAAAATATATAGGACATCCTATGTATATAATAGGACTGTGTTTAATACTAAAACTAGTTTACTCCTTATATATATCAATCATATTATCTTTAGTATTTTATAGTTACCATGAAGAAACTTTTATCCTTGTTCAACTATTGATCTCATTCCAACTCGTAAGCAGCTATAATTTTCATGATAAGTTGTTGAGAGCTTCTAAGAGTGGAAGTAAATATTATTATATCATCCCTAAGGTTAAATGATTAAGTTGTTGCCCTCTACCCCCCTTGTGAAACCCCCTATACAAATGATCATTATAAAGCAGATTAAGTTGTCCTGACAAAACTTAAACAACTAAAATAAATAGGGCTAGAGTCAAGGGATAACCTTTTTTAAGACCTCGTGTCGAATGGAAAAAACCATTTCTTTTGACATTGATGACTATGGAGTACCAGTTATTACTGATGATTCTCCATACTATGTCAATGAATAATTCACCAAATCCCATCTTCGTCAATACTACAATACTAAACACGTATAGGCCCATGAAACTCTTATCATATGCTTTGACCATATTAAGCTGGATAAACACATTATCACCCTCTTTGGCAAGTTTTATACCATGAATAAACTCTTGAGCCAACATAATATTTTTAGATATACTCCTACCCATTACAAAACCAGATTGGGTGTCTAAAATTATACTAGGCTTAATTGAAGCAAGTCTAGTACTCATAATCTTGGAGATGATTTTCTTGGTAAAGTTACTATGACTAATAGGTGTAAAATCCTTAAGCCTGTTAGGATGGTACACTTTAGGAATAAGGATTATACATGCATAAGTCGTATGTATTGGCATACCGTAACCATTAAAGAATGACTGTACAACAGCAAGTAGATCTTACTTAATTATATCAAAACAAACTAGATAAATTTCACCACCAATGCCATCTGAACCCGGAGAAAAATTAGGAATCATTTTCATTGCCACACTTTTCAGTTCCCCCAAAGTAGGCATGCTTTCCAACATTGAGTTTTGTTGAGGAGTAACTATATTAGGAATACACTGTAAAATATTCTCATTTATTATCTCTCTTTTACCAGTGAATATAGTTAGATAATACTCACAAGTGTCCTTGCCTATATTGTCTTCCCCTTATATCTCATCTCCATTGTCAGTCATATGTATAAACATAGTTTTTCTTTTTCCTCTCATCACCGCATGAGAATATTTTGAATTCGCATCTCCTTCTTTTAACTAATGAAGCTGAGTTTTTTGTTATAGTATTGAATACTCAAGTTTCAAGTACCTTATATATTTTGCATTACTAGCATGAAATTTTTCTCTATTCTCACTAATATTATCATTAAGAAGATTCTCTTCCACACTCCGAACTACCTCATAATAATGTTTTACTATTGCAAAAATATCCCCATATTATTTCCTTGACCAACTACTTAAAGTAGTTGCTAATCTCCTCATTTTTGTATGTAAAACCAACATAGGATTGCCTGAAACATTTCTATTCCAGCATTTTTCCATAGTATCTAAAAATGATGAATTTTAAGTCCAACAGTAAAGAAATTTAAAGTATTTAATCATAGATTCCTATCTATCACTCATTTCCATCTAGTAAAGGACATTGATCAGATGCTACTGAAGGAAGATGAGTGATATTAGTCTGAGGCATCTTCTCCATCCCTATATCTTTACAAAAACCCATATCAACTCTCTTCCATATTCTATCTACTTCCTCTCTATGATTGCAACAAGTAAACGGTCGCTGTCACGACCCAAAACCGAGCCGCGACTGTCACCCACACTTACCCTCCTATGTGAGCGAACCGACCAATCTAAACCCTAACATTTCAATATAATATCAACAGAAAGTAATGCGGAAGACTTAACTCATTAATGAAAAAAAATTCAATAACTTCTAAAGATTCAACAACTATTATTATCCCGAAAATCTGGAAGTCATCATCACAAGAACATCTATCCTCAAATTACTAAACTAAAAGTATCTAAGAAAGCAAAACAAATAAAGAGCTAGTCCATGCTGGAAGTTCAAGGCATCAAGACTTGAAGAAGAAGATCCAGTCCAAGCTAGAAGCATTAGCTCACCCTGAAGATCCGTGTGTGGATTCTGAAGACTGGCTAGAATTTCTGTTGATTGAAGACGACGGCACGTTTGCTGCATCCACAAATACAAAGAAAGAAACATACAGTAGGGGTTAGTACAAACACAAGTACTGAGTAGGTATCATCGGCCAACTCAAAATAGAAAACAATATATATCAGTTAATATCATAAATCAACTATAATACTCGACATGTAGCAACAACAAGTACTATAATCATAAATAAGTACGACCAAATTCATCCATGAGGACTCAAGCCTCAATATCATACTCATTTGGAAATTAGGTTCATTAGATTGAGTATATTTATCATCTTTCAAGATTCATTATCTTTCTTCCTCTTGTGTCGGTACGTGACACTCCGCTCCATATACTATCCTGGTGTCGGAACGTGACACTCCGATCCATATTCTATCCTGGTGCCGGAACGTGGCACTGTGATCCTCATTCTATCCGGGTACCGGAACGTGGCACCCGATCCATATTCTATCCTGGTGTCGAAACGTGACACTCCGATCCTACTATCCTTGTACCGGAACGTGGCACACGATCCATATTCTATCCAGGTGTCGGAACGTGACACTCCGATCCTCATATACTATCCTGGTACGGAACGTGGCACCCGATCCTCTATTTCTATCCTGGTTACGGAACGTGGCACCCGATCCCCTAATCTCACTATTTCGCTCTTCATCAAGCCTTTTTTTAAACCAAGGCATTATCATTAACAAAGTAGATTTAGGGTTCTTTCAAGATTTAGGATTCAATAGCTTCATCATGCTTAATTATCACAATTATATAATCACATTCATGCAGCATACAATTAAGCATATAGAAAGGTTTACAATACTACCAATACAATCATTCGCTAGAAGAGTTTACTACGAATAGTATCAAAACCCCCATACCTACCTCCACCGAAGAATTTGATCAAGCAAGCAATTCCCCAAAGCTTTGTTCTTCTTCTCGTTTCTATCTCTCGATCAATCATCCTCTCTCTCTTTGTTCTTTCTATTTTTCTTATTCAAACCCTATTTCTTTTACCCTAATTAGTATATAATTAAGTTTAAAAGATGGCAATAATTACCACTAATTAACTCAAGGTTACCTCTTTTAACCCCTAGTAATTAGACTTATTAACATTAACCCACTAACTTTATAATTAAAGCAGGAATAGTCAAAACGTCCCTTAAACATTTAAAGAAATCCGACCCAGACTGGGATTACGCAACCTGTGACGGCTCGTCGCAAAGTTCAGAGACTCAATTTCCACCAAAGAGTCTGTGACGGTCCATCCTGCCATTCCGTCACGAAGTTCAGAGAGTCGATTTCAGCACCCAATTTTTTATTTTCTAAGTGTATGCTCCTCGACGGTTCGTCGTGCCCATGACGGTCCATCGTGGGGTCCGTCGTATCAGCCTGTTTTTCCAGAAATAAATCTGCTACTCAAAAACGACTAAACAGTCGTTACAATAGATTACCAATTTACCCATCGTTCGTCCTCGAACGATCACAAGAAAAGAACAAGGGCGAAAGGGAGTACCTGAATCTGTGAACAGATGTGGGTATTTTTCTTGCATATCAACCTCCTTCTCCCAAGTGGCCTCTTCAACTGGTTGATTCTTCCATTGAACTTTTGATGGATGCAATCTCCCTCGACCTCAACTTGTGAACTTCTCTATCTAAATAGCAACAGGTTCCTCTTCATAAGTCAAATTCTCATCAAGCAGAACAGAATCCCAACGAATGATGTAGTTTCCATCCCCATGGTATCTTTTCAACATGGACACATGAAATACCGGATGCACTCCGGACAGCCCTGGAGGCAAGGCTAATTTATAAGCCACCTCCCCTACTCTCTTAAGTACTTGAAATGGTCCAATATACCTTGGACTTAGCTTACCCCTTTTTCCAAACCGCATCACCCCTTTCATGGGTGAAACCTTCAGCAAGACTTGTTCACCCTCCATGAACCTCAAGTCTCTAACCTTTCGATCCGCATATTCCTTTTGTCTACTTTGAGCCGCTAAAAGCTTTTCTTGAATAGCTTTCACCTTCTCCATGGAATCCCTTAACAGATCAGTACCCCAAGGTCTAACTTCAAAGGCATCAAACCACCCAATGGGAGATCTACACCTCCTCCCATACAATGCTTCAAATGGGGCCATGTCGATACTGGAGTGATAGCTATTATTGTATGAAAACTCTGCCAACGGTAAGAAGCTATCCCAATGGCCACCAAACTCTATCACACATGCACGAAGCATATCCTCCAACACTTGAATCGTTCGTTCAGACTGACCATCGGTCTGAGGGTGAAATGCAGTGCTAAGGTCCAACCTAGTACCTAATTCAGCATGCAATGTTCTCCAAAACTTAGAAGTAAACTGCGTACCTCTATCTGATATGATGGAGAGTCGAACCCCATGCAATCGAACGATTTCTGAGATGTAGATTTTTGCTAACTTCTCTGCATTGTAGGTCACCTTGACCGAAATGAAGTGAGCGGACTTAGTTAATCTGTCCACAATTACCCAAATGGAATCAAACTTACTCAATGTCCTTGGAAGACCAACCACGAAGTCCATTACAATTCTCTCCCACTTCCATTCAGGAATGGGCATTCTCTGAAGTGTTCCTCCGGGCGGTGTTCATACTTTACATGCTTACAATTTGTACATTTGGCAACAAAATCCACAATGTCACGCTTCATTCTACTCCACCAAAAGTGTTGTTTTAGGTTGCGGTACATCTTGGTTGCACCGGGATGTATAGAATATCCGGAACTATGAGCCTCTGTGAGAATAGTGTGGATCAAGTCGTCAACACGGGGCACACATACCGTTCCCTTGATTCTCAAAACACCTTCCTCATCGATTATCACCTCTTTAGCCTCTCCTCGCAACACCATATCCCGAATTCGACTTAGTTTTTCATCATCAAACTATTTTCCCTTGATCTTGTCAAGAAAAGAAGATCTCGCCTCCACACAAGCTAAAAATCCTCCCTTCTCATTTACTTCTAGCCTCATAAAGTCATTAGCCATGTTTTGGATTTCTCTAGCCAACGGGCGTCTAGAAAGTTGCAAATGAGCTAGACTTCCCATGCTTCCTGCCTTTCTACTTAAGGCGTCTGCCACAACATTAGTCTTTCCCGGATGGTACAAGATAGTGATATCGTAGTCCTTTAGTAGTTCCATCCATCTCCTCTGTCTCAAATTCAAATCTTTCCGAGTAAAGACATGTTGTAGGCTAAGATGATCCGTATAGACTTCACACTTAACCCCATACAAATAGTGTCTCCATTGCTTTAGTGCAAATACTACCGCGGCCAACTCCAAATCATGAGTCGGATAGTTATGTTCATGCACCTTTAATTGCCTCGAAGCATAAACAATCACATTCTTCTCTTGCATTAGCACTGCACCCAAACCAGAATAGGATGCATCACAATAAACGATGAAATTCTTACCCTCTACTGGTAAGGTAAGAATTGGCGCAGTAGTCAACAAGGTCTTGAGTTTCTGAAAGCTTTCCTCACACTCATCCGACCATACAAATGGAACATTCTGCTTAGTCAAGTTCGTTAATTGGGAAGCAATAGAAGAGAATCCCTTGACAAATCGGCGGTAGTAGCTAGCTAAACCAACAAAACTCCTTATTTTTGACACGTTTATAGGCTCACCACAATTCTTCACTGTCTCAATCTTAGATGGATCCACCATCACTCCATCCTTAGAAACCACGTGTCCCAAGAAGGACACTGAATCTAGCCAAAGTCACACTTGGAGAATTTGGCATAAGCTCCTTCTTCTCAACAACTCCAATACCAGTCTCAAATGCTCCTCATGTTCCTTCTTAACTCCGTGAGTATATCAGTATATCATCAATAAATACGATCACAAAGAGATCAGATATGGCTTGAAGATCCTGTTCATCAAGCTCATGAAAGTAGCAGGGGCATTCGTAAGACCAAAAGACATTACCACAATTCGTAATGCCATACCTAGTTCGAAAAGCAGTCTTTGGCACATCCGTTGCCCGTATTTTCAATTGATGATTACCGGATCTCAAGTCAATTTTAGAGAAGACACAAGCACCTTGTAACTGATCGAACAAGTCATCAATGCGAGGAATGGGATACTTGTTCTTAATAGTTGCCTTGTTCAACTTCCGGTAGTCTATGCACATCCAAAAACTCCCATCCTTCTTCTTCACAAATAGCACCGGAGCACCCCAAGGAGATGCACTTGGTCTAATGAAGCCTTTGCTCAACAACTCTTGAAGTTGGGCCTTTACCTCTCTTAACTCCGCGGGAGCCATTCTATAAGGGGGTATAGAAATAGGGCGAGTACCCGGTTCCAAATCAATGCAAAAATCAATATGTCTATCCGGTGGCATACCAGGAAGATCTGCAGGGAACACATCCAAAAACTCACGGACTACGGAAACCGACTCAATTGGAGGTACTGGGGTAGTGTCATCCCTGAGATGTGCCAAGAAAGCTAAACACCCTTTACTAACCATTCTCTTAGCACGAAGAAAGGAGATGATACGAATCGGAGTGGAAGTGTAGTCGCCCTCCCACACTAACTGATCTGTCCCAGGCTTGGATAACGTCACAGCTTTAGCATTACAATCCAAGATTGCGAAATTTGGAGAAAGCCAAGTCATACCCAGAATTACATCAAAGTCAACCATCTCTAAGATAAACAAATCTACATAAGTGTTGCTCCCCACAAAAGTCACCAAGCAAGACCTATATACTTTTTCAACTATCACAGACTCACCCACCGGAGTAGATACACGAATAGGTATGTCAAGCAATTCACAAGGTAAATTAAGACCAGTAGCAAATGAAGAAGAAAACGTGGAGCCAGGATCAAATAATACAGAATCCATGCAATCACAAACCAAAAGATTACCTGTGATGACAGCATCAGATGTCTCCTCTTCAGATCTCCTAGGGAAAGCGTAGCAATGGGCCCTATCACCAGTCTGTCCGTTGCCCCTACCATGTTGTGCTGTATTGGCCCCAGTTTGCCCGTCACCCCGGCCGTTTTGGTGACCACCATTACCTCGGCCACCACGCCCTCCGGAATAACGGCCTCTACCATGACCACCTCTACCTCTGGCTATGGGAGGTCTGTAACTCTATTTTGGACAATACCTCTTAATGTGTCCAGTCTCCCCACATCCATAACACTCTCTGGACTCGAGCATCGGTCTCTCGGAGAAGTGTTGACCGGTCTGAGGTGGACCCCCAACTACAGTCTGTAGTGAAGACTGAATTGGTCGACTGAGTAACTCCTGAACCCTGTCCTCTAGAGTAAGAACCATAAACTCACCTCCCTTTCGAAATCTTTTGATGTCGATGTCGTGGTGAAGTCATCTGGCTTCACTCCTTCCACCTCTATCACGAATTCTATCACTTCATGGAAGGATTTTGCCGTAACCGCTACCTGTAAGGCTGAAATCCGCAATTCTGACCTCAACCCCTTCACAAAGCGACGAATCCTCTCTTGTGGACTGAAACAAAGTTGGGTGGCATACCTGGATAATGCACGAAACTTAGACTCATATGCAGTAACCGACATCCTACCTTGCTCTAGGCTCAAGAACTCATCCCTTTTCCTATCCCTCAAAGTCCGGGGGATATAGTTCTCCATAAACAAGCTAGAGAATGATGCCCAAGTCATAGGTGGTGCCTCTGTTGGTTGACACTCAACATTTTACCGCCAACCACATTTTGGCGTTTCCTTGAAACTGATAACTCACGAACTCAACACCAAACCGTTCTACTATACCCATCTTGTGTAGTAGCTCATGACAGTCAACTAGAAATCGTAAGCATCCTCAGATTCAGCACCCTTGAAGACTAGATGTTTCAATTTCAAGAACTTACTGAAAAGTTCATGCTGATCAATTGTCATTATAGGCCCTGTAGTCAGACGAGGAAATGTGCCTAATTCCAAGGCATATGAGGCATGAGGGGAGCCAGTATAGTAGCCGCATGTTGTCCTCCGGAACCTGAGGTGCTGGTGCAGAAAACACTGGAGTGTCTGGCCTTGATCAGATAGCCCGCTAAGATAAGCAATAACTTGATTGATCATCTCTGGGGTAGGTTGGGGTGGCAATTCCTCATTCTGCACTTGTTCATTCTCCCCTTCCTCACCCTCTCTTATCACTTCCTCAGTCGGTGGGGGAGTCACCGCCCTAGTACCAGATGGGCTAGGTGCTTGTCCTCTTCCTCTAGAGGACGTCCTCCCACGACCTCTACCACGGCCTCTCGCCACTACTCCTCTTCGAGCTACAGCCCCAGTGGCTGGCTCAGACGTTTCTTGTCTTGCTGGTGGTTGTGTTGGTGCAGTCGTTGCTCTAGTTCTAACCATCTGCGAAATAGAGTGAAGATGGTCAGATACCAATTTGTATCTCCTAGATACCAATTGGATCCAAGTAATAGCACGAAAGAAAGAATGAAAGAATGGAATTTTCCTAAAGTCTTATATCCCCTCAAAGAAAAGTAAAGGTGTCCCCCTACCGTTCCTTAAGACTCTACTAGACTCGTCCTTGTGTGATGAGACCAACGAACCTAATGCTCTGATACCAAGTTTGTCACGACCCAAAACCGAGCCGCGACTGGCACCCACACTTACCATCCTATGTGAGCGAACAAACCAATCTAAACCCTAACATTTCAATATAATATCAACAGAAAGTAATGCGGAAGACTTAACTCATTAATGAAAAACAATTCAATAACTTCTAAAGATTAAACAACTATTATTATCCCCAAAATCTGGAAGTCATCATCACAAGAACATCTATCCTCAAATTACTAAACTAAGAGTATCTAAGAAAGCAAAACAAATAAAGAGCTAGTCCATGCCGGAAGTTCAAGGCATCAAGACTTGAAGAAGAAGATCCAGTCAAAGATAGAAGCATTAGCTCACCCTGAAGATCCGGTGTGACGAAGACTGGCTAGAATTTCTGTTGAGTTGAAGACGACGACACGTTTGCTGCACTCCACAACTACAAAGAAAGAAACATACAAGTAGGGTCAGTACAAAACACAAGTACTGAGTAGGTATCATCGGCCAACTCAAAATAGAAAACAATATATATCAGTTAATATCATAAATCAACTTTAATACTCGACATGTAGCAACAACAAGTTCTATAATCATCAATAAGTACCACCAAATTCATCCATGAGGACTCAAGCCTCAATATCATACTCATTTGGAAATTAGGTTCATTAGATTGAGTATATTTATCATCTTTCAAGATTCATTATCTTTGTTCCTCTTGTGTCGGTACGTGACACTCCGCTCCATATACTATCCTGGTGTCGGAACGTGACACTCCGAACCATATTCTATCTTGGTGCCGGAACGTGGCACTCCGATCCTCATTCTATCCTGGTACCGGAACGTGGCACCCGATCCGTATTATATCCTGGTGTCGGAACGTGACACTCCGATCCTCATATACTATCCTGGTACCGGAACGTGGCACCCGATCCATATTCTATCCTGGTGTCGGAACATGACACTCCGATCCTCATATACTATCCTTGTACCGGAACGTGGCACCCGATCCACTATTTCTATCCTGGTACCGGAACGTGGCACTCGATCCCCTAGTCTCACTACTTTCGTTCATCAAGCCTTCTTTTATACCAAGGCATCATCATTAACAATGTAGATTAGGGTTTCTTTCAAGATTTAGGATTCAATAGCTTCATCATGCTTAATTTATCACAATAATAATCACATTCATGCAATCATACAATTAAGCATATAGAAAGGTTACAATACTACCCATACATATCATTCGCTATTAAGAGTTTACTACGAATAGTATCAAAACCATAACCTACTCCACCGAAGAATGATGATCAAGCAAGCAATTTCCCCAAAGCTTTGTTCTTTTCGTCGTTCTATCTCTCGATCGATCAATCCTCTCTCTCTCTTTGTCTATTTCTATTTTTCTTATTCAAACCCTCTTTCTTTACCCTAATTAGTATATAATTTAGTTTAAAAGATGGCAATAGTTACCCACTAATTAACTCAAGGTTACCTCTTTTAACCCCTAAGTAATTAGACCTATTAACACTAACCCACTAACTTTATAATTAAAGCAGGAATAGTCAAAAACGTCCCTTAAAACATTTAAAGAAATCCGACCCAGACTGGGATTACGCAACCTGTGACGGCCCGTCGTGCCTGCGACGGTCCGTCCTGCAGGTCGTCGCAAAGTTTAGAGACTCAATTTCCACCAAAGAGTCTGTGACGGTCCGTCACGCCTGTGACGGTCCGTCCTGCCATTCCGTCACGAAGTTCAGAGAGTCAATTTCAACACCCAATTTTCTATTTTCTAAGTGTTATGGAACGAGATCCCCTCGACGCTCCGTCGTGCCCATGACGGTCCGTCGTGGGGTCCGTCGTATCAGCCAGTTTTTCCAAAAATAAAATCTGCTACTCAAAACGACTAAACATGTCGTTACAGTCGCCCACTGTACCCAATATCAACCAAACAACAAGATTCAATAATATTAATGAATTCAAAACTTTTCTTCATCTTGTAGTCTCTAACCCCCCCCCCCCCCCAACTTTTATTACAAAGCGAATATGACATTAAAATCACCAATTATACACCAAGGATGAAATGTTTCAGACAGATGTAACATGCCATCCCATAAGGGTCTCCTCAAGTTGTCCTTACATTTAGCATACACTTAGGTGATAATAAATTTTTCACCATACTCCACATGATTAATTTCACAGGTAATGTGTAGTTAATAAATTTCCATCACCTTATAGTTCACATCACTTGACCAGAATAACCATATTTTATTGTTAGTATTTTATGACCTTTATCCATAAGAAGCTGAACTCTGTAGGAATCCATTTGAGACTGATTTACAAAAGGTTCTAAGATAGTAATCATAGACAAATTATAAAGTTTTCTAAGACTTTGAAACCTTTCCAGAGCACCATGATTGTTTATACTCCTAGCATTCCAACATACTTCATCATTATAAACCTCTACTCCTAGCTACATTGTTTGGTCTACTAGTACTAGCATCTTTAGTTTTCCACGAAACCATTCTCCTCCTGTGTGACAATCCTTTCTTCCCACTAACCTCTATAACCTCCTCCAGATTAGAACTGTGAAGGATAGGTCCTTGTTGATATTGTTTTTTTGTATTAATTTCCTCCCTTATTTCTATACGGCCTTCTAAAGATTAAGTATTTTATTCATACTCAACCTCAGAATCTGGTACCCCATATTTATCAAAATAATCATTCTTATCTTGTTGTGGAGTACTAGAATCATGCCCTGTTTAAGTTTGTTGTTTTTTCTTTTAGTTACTTTTTTATTATTACTCAAAAGTTGTTGTGATTTATTAGTATTAGTTTTATAAGGTAGTTCCCTCTCTTCAATATTAAATTGTTTAACATACCCCTCATCATTAACCTTGTTCAATTTCCCTTTACCCTTGAACAATCTTTCCTGATTATACCTAGGTATCCCCTGACAACTTCAAACCTCACCTCTAACAGCTACACCAATAAATGCAATATCTCGAGTATTTAGAGGTTTATAGAGTGGGAGCATTGAGTCAATACCTTGCCTATTTAATACTGTTGATGATATTCTTTATCTTTATCAAGTTCATAATCCTTCCCACTTACTTGCCTTTCCGTGATTGAATGTATATTGATTTGTTACATGGTAATTATGTTTCCTTAAACATGTGCCTGTGATTTATTTTTATGTTGTTGTTTATTTACAGTTGAAGTAATCTTATACCTTTCCTCTTGTGTATTATTAGCATGTTTCCCCCTTTCCTCTACACCTATTGTCTCTTCATGCACTTTCAAATCAATATATGTATTTTTTGTAGGAATAGAAGCTATACATGTTTGTGTATGTTGTTGCTGAGTTGATTCTCTGTTTGTATTGTGGACTAATATTTTTTTATTATTGTTCCTCCTCCTCTGAGTTTTCCAGTTTTGTTGCTGCATATTTTTTTAATTTTTTCACTTTCGTACCTTTGTTGATTGATATTCACTTACCTTCTACATGTTTCCATATAATTACAAATCTACAATTCTTAGTTAACAATGTGAGCGGTATCTTTCTTGGTTTTATTTTTATCCAAATCTTTCCTTTTTTTTATTATTGTCATTTTTTGCTTAATTATTGAATCAGTTTATTTATGGCCTTGATGTTTACGATAGAAAACAATAATGTGGGATAATATCACACTCAATTTTTATCCACCTACCATCTATAATATCCTCATCAATATATCCCATCCAAATGTGAGGTCTATCTTTAGTGAGATCTACTTGAACCTTTACATGAGCTTGACTTCCCCTAGCTTTCTTCATTGAAGCTGAATATAAATGCAACACTCTACCAATAGGAGATAATAAAATGGCAATGAATTCCTTGTTATAACACTACCAAGGTAATTCTAGAAGAGAAATTCAAATTGGTAGTAGTTGAAGTTCTTCATCTGGTTCAAATGAAGGTGTCCAAGCTTGAATTCTCATAACATGTCCATCTATGGTCATGCATTTTTTAGTCCATAGCAGTTATAATATAATTCATTATATAGTTCTATAAAAACATGTCGAGAATTACATTGCGAAAATTTAATACCACCTGATAATTGAGTTTGAATTATAAGGTTCTTCCTAATCAGCTCACCCTAGGCATAGTATAAACAAAATTTCCTATAAGAGTGAATTTATAGGCATATGCCAAATCATTAATCACTTCATCTTTCACATAAAAAAAATAGGTAGGACTTGTTTAGTGGTGATTTCTGGAGCTATTAACATGATACTAAAACCACTCTTAGATTGATTGTACCTAACCTATCGCCATATGTTTGGTTTACAGTGTAAGGTGCAGGTTCTGGCACTTTATCTTTTTAAGGAAAATTTTTAGGATTTCCAGAAGATTGATCTATTTCTATAGTAGGTATAGCAATAAGACGATCAAAATTGCTAGAAATCTTCTAAAAAAATTTATTTGTATATAATTCCTGATGCCTACAAAAATCAAAAGTGTTCCTATCAGTTTCCTTCATCCTTCTATCATTATTGTAAGTAAAATAAGTCAGATTAATGTTATCTAGTATGTTTTCTGGTCTACTGCTATGGAAATTAGTTTTAGAAGACTCACCAAATTGCCTATGCAATGAACAATGAGTGGGATCCTTTGAACCTTGATTTCAAACTTCCTTATCTCAATTAAAATCATGTGTTTCTTCTCTTAGAGACCTCGAATCAGAGGAAAAAGTTGCAGGTCATTGAGAATCAAGATTTCCTTCCCTTTCCTTGCTTTAACTGTTAATTTATTGTTGTTGTTAGGCGAATCAGTTTAATTATTCAAGACTTCTCACCTGCGATTCTACGAGCTCACTAGCATTTTTTGAACTATCAATATGTTGTTGTTGCTTGGCAAATCAATTTTCTTTTTCAAGACTCCTCATCTGCGATTCGACAACTCAACAACAATTTTTGATTTGACATTTTTGCCTCCTAACTCCTCCAAATTATGTTTGTTACGTTCCTCAAGAACAAGGGAAGATTCCTAGTAACAGTTCCCTTACAAAACCCCTTCGATTGCGATCGATTTTGTGCGCTATTATGAGGGGATTTTTCGGCCTCCATAGCATGTGAGTTTCGCAGCTTTGACCCAGTCATTTTTTAAATCGCATGCATATATTGCATTTTGAATTTACCCTCCTTACAACTAATTTTCTAACTCGATTTGTAAATGTGACGTGATTCATCCAATTCCTCCTCAGTCGTTGCAGTGTGGATCACCTCTGCCCTCAAATTCCAAGAAGTGGAAGATGATTTTACACTCAATTCATGTATTATGGATTGAATATTTGCACCACTGTATCTTGATCTGGTTCCCTAAATTGAACTGCCGCTTGTAATCCATCCATCAAATGCTACAAAAATCTAGAACAAATTAGCTAAGCGGCTAATTCTTGCGATGATCCTTGAGAAAATTATCGAGAGAGAAAATATTAGAGAATTTTTTTGAGAAAAGAGGAAGAGAATCAGGGTGTTTTTTAAACATAGAGTTTAGGGATTAGGGTTTAAGGTTAGGATTACGGTTAGGGTTAGGGTTAGGGTTTAGGTTTTCTTTAGGTTTTATTGTTTGCTATTTAGCATTTGAGGTTTAAAAACTATGGTTTATTATTTTATGTTTGGGTTTTGGTATTTTGTGCTTAAAGATTTGGGTTTATGGTTTAGTGTTAAGGTTAGGGTTAGGGTTTTGGTTTTTTTTAGGTTTTTGGGTTTTTGGATTAGGAATATGAGGTTTATTTTCAATGGATTCATGTTTCATATTTGGGTTTTGGTATTTTTTTTTGGGTAATAGGGTTTATGGAAGGGTTAGGGTTATGATTAATGTTAGGGTTAGGTTTAGGGCTTTGGTTGTTTATTTTGATTTTACAGTTTAGGGTTAAGGATTTGAGTTTTAATATCTATAGTTTAGTATTTAATTTTAGGATTTTTGTATTTTGGGCTTCGGGTTTAGGGTTTAGTGCTTATTGGTAGGGTTAAGGATATGGTTAGGGTTAAAGTTGTGTTACGGATAGGGGTAGGGTTAGGGTTAATTTTTTTTTTTTTTAAGATTTTAGGTTTTTGGGTTAAAGATTTTTCGTTTTAAATCTATGGTTTAGTGTTTAATTTTTGGGTTTTTGTATTTTGGGCTTGGGGTTCGGGTTAATGATTTAGGGTTAGGACTGGGGTCAGGGTTAAGGTTAAGGCTATGGTTTGGGTTAGTGTTAGGGTTAGGGTTAGGGTTTATATTCAATTAGGATTTAGGGTTTGTGGTTTAGGACTTGTGGTTTAAAATCTATTGTTTAGTGTTTAATATTTTGGTTTTTATTTTTTGGACTTAGGGTTTTTTTTTGGACTTCTTTTTAACCCTTCATTTTTTTACTATAAGACACCTGAAAATATATTACTTTAATTTTGTAGGATTAGGGTTAGGGTGTATTTTTTTTAGGTTTTGGC
>JAKWIY010003060.1:19150398-19210005 GCA_027704805.1 Solanum corneliomulleri | reverse complement strand
TCCAATAAGCTTGGTCAAGAGATTGATACTGAGGAATTGAAACTGCTAAGATAATGGCCAGTTGGCTAGGGGGTGCCTGTTGACCCAGCATTTGATTGTTCCACTGGCCTTCTACTCGAAAATCAACTAATTTCCTAGTGTCAACCCTATTTCTAGAGTTAGGAAATTGAGCAAGATGTGCTTCCCAAGTCATGTTGTCCCACCAAAAAGAACAATTCCCTGCGTTCAACTTCCAATAAATGTGTTTCTCCATCTTACTCGTGTTCCGAATCATATGTTACTAATTAAGTGAATACCCAAAGTCCCATTTCTTGAAGTTAGGATTTGATCTTTGGCAGAATTTAGCCTTGATGAATTCTCCCCACAATGTGTGTTTAACTCTAAAGTTCCACCACTGTTTATATTAGAAATCTAAGCACACCTCTTTTAGATTTTTCATTTCCACCCCTTCATCAATAGGATAGATAAGGTTCCTCCAGGAAGCCCAACGATACTTCTTTTTGTCACACTTCTAGCCCAGAATAAGTCTACCATCAGCATTTGTATTTCCTTAATTATAGTTGCGGGGGGGGGAGGGGGGGTGACAGGTGAGATTAAATGAATAGATAAGGCTTGAATAACATGTTTAATAAACACAACTGTTCTTCCATATTTTAATAGCTTTTTTTTCCACCATGTAATCCTGCAAATAATATTAGAAAAAAAGGTTTGAAAAATAGGAAATCATAGGCCTACCCACAAAGAGTGGACATCTTAGGTAATTGGTAACCCCTGCCTTTGTTTAAACCCTGTGATCGTTTTCATTCTATCTTTTGTGGTGTCAAACATAGTTTTATGAACCATGAAGTGACTTTTCTAACTTTTAATCAACTGAACAAAAGTATCTTCATAGGTTCTGAGATGCTGCATGATGAGCTTAATCGACTTAGCCCTTCCTAAAGTTAACAGGATGGTGTCATCTGCAAAACTCATGAAGTTCACTTGGGGGCCCTTCTTTACATGACAAATCCATGATATTCATGACTATTATGGAGATCATTTAAGGTTATTTAAAGCATCTCAGCTTCTAAAATAAATTGGGCAGGGGAGAGAGGGTCTCCTTGCTTGAGGCACCTAAAAGATTGCAAAAAATCAAATGTTATTCAATTAATAATGATAGAGTACCAATTATTAGCTATGGTTGTCCACACTATATCAAAGAAATTTTTTTCAAAACCAATATTCCTCAAAACCAAGCAAATGAAAGCCTATGAGGTTTTATCATAGGCTTTAGCTATGTCAAGCTTGATGATGACATTGCTATATATGTTAGGCTTTTTAATCTGGTAGGTGATTTCCTGAGCCAACATGATGTTTTCGGATATACTTCTACCCTTACAAAACCAGAATTGTTGAGAGAGATCAAGCTAGGAAGAATAGGGCTCAATTGTACTCAACAAGTTGGAAATGATTTTGCTAATGAAGTTGCTCATACTAATAGGCCTGAACTCAGTCGATTTGTTAGGATTATTCACTTTTGGTAGAAGCACTATACAACAATGTGAAAAATACTTGTGGATGTCATGTCCATTGAAAAAAGATAATACCTTTTCCATCAAGTCATGACTGATAATGTGCCACAATTTCGGAAAAAATTACCCATTCAAAACCATCAGGCCCTGCTACATAGATGAGGTTCATAGAGAAGACCACTTCCTGAAGTTCATTCATAGTAGGTTGAGAAGTAAGTGTGTCATTATGTTCTTGAGTATCCATTCTAGGAATGCATTCAAGGTTTTTCTCATTTATACCTTTAATCTGTAACTCCTGAAAGTATTCACATGCAACTTTACCTATGTTTTCATCTCCTTGAATACATTCCTCATTTTCAAGGATCCTCTGAATGTAAAGCCTTATCCTCCTTCCCCTTATCCAGGAATTAAAGAATTTGGAGTTAGTATCCCCTTCTTTGAACCAATGGAGCTGAGAATTATATTTCATGAAAGAACCCTCCAACTTGAGATATCTAATGTACTTTGCATTAATTTCATAAATATTCTCTCAATTGGTAACACTATTGTTTTGAATCAACTTCTCCTCAACCTCTTTAACATTTCCTCTTGAAATTTTCCCCGAATTCCACTTTGGACCATTTTCTTGAAGTATTATAGAGCATTTTCATTTTTTGGTTAAAACTCCACATACTTTTTAAATTCACCTACCTATCCCATCAAGCTTTCACAATTCCTAAAATGTTAGGGCTCTCCACCCAACAGTTAAGGAATTTGAAATATTTGGTATGGCTCCCCTCATTGTTAGTGATCTCCAAAAACAAAGGACGATGGTCATAATTAGTGGAAGGAAGTTTTGTGATAGTAGTTTGAGGCATAGTTTCAAGCAAATTATAATTTATCAAACCTCTATTAATCCTTTTCCAGATACTCTAATTAATGCCCCTATTATTGGACCAAGTATATTTTTAACCACTGAAGCCCATGTGAATCAGCCACAGGCTTCTATAATGGCAATGAAATCAAGGCTTTTACTGATATTATAAGGGATTCCGCCTAATTTTTCCTCGGTGGAGGTTATAACATTATAATCACCATCTGAGCAATAGGGTATGTCTTCAACCTCAGCCTTAAGGAGCATTATATCCCTAAGAGGTCTTCTCCGATAATGTGTACATTTGGCATAGACAAAAGCCATGGTGAACTTCTTTTGAAGGTCATTGTGGCAAAAATCACAAGTTATTTGCTGATCATCCTGATCCTTCACCAAACAGTCTACATCACCATTCCAAAACAACCAGAATTTACCATTACAATTGGCTATAGCATTATCCATGGCTAGCTGATTTTTAAAGATCATGACACCTACTATTATCTGCAAAAGATTCAAGAATTGCTATAATGTCAAGGTGATACATATTTTTGAATATTCAATTATTTCCATGACTCCCTGAGTGTTGATACCTGTCACATTCAAAATGATTGTACTAATCATTGGGAAACTCTAGAGAGGAAAAGTCTTGTATTTGGTCTTCCAGCAGTGACAGTTTTAATGTATTTTTTTTTGGAAATGAAACTTCTCATGTTTTAATCTTCTTGTAGATAAACCTTTTTGTTGTGTCACTTGTTGAACTTCCTCCTCCAAATCCTTGTTATTTTGAGGGCTAAGTGCTCTTATTAGAGCATCACTAGTCTCATTATCATCACCAATTTCATACCCATATTGATCATTCCTTTCAACCTCATCCTCTGAATGATAACTTCATATTAATCAATTAGAGGGGAAGTATTGACTTGGAATTTTCCATAATCTTTATCACGTGGTGCTCTAGGAGAGGCGGTTAATATTCTATTTGTCTTCAACCCCCCCCCCCTCCTTACCTGATTTCACACTCTTTTCCTGATGGTTTTGAAGGTTTTCCCCTTGTTGCTTATTGAGTTTTCTCTTTCCTGCATCCATTTTCTTCTTGCTTAACTTGTTTTTACTTCTAGGGGTATTTTCAACAATATCATTGTTACTACTGCTCTCCTTCTTTTCAATATTTTGAACCTTTTTGATTTCTATGTTCACTTCGTTGTTGATTGTGAGTTTTTTATACGTGTGTTGCTCCTTTTCATGTCTTTTTTGTACATTCTCCTTCTGTTTCTTTTTCCTACTATTGTGATCTCTATGATCAGAGTTTTGGTCTATATTGTCACGACCCAAAACGTGTCGTGAGTGGCACCCACATTTACCCTCCTATGTGAGCGAACCAACCAATACAAAACCCAACATTTCAACCATAATAACAGAATATAAGGAAGACTTAAAACTCTTTAACAAAATCAATTAATAGCTTCTAAAAACTAAAACACTTATTATTCCCCAAAATCTGGAAGTCATCATCACAAGAACATCTATCCTCAAATTACTAAATCTAAGAGTATCTAAGGAGCTAGAATAAATAAAAAGCTAGTCCATGCCGGAACTTCAAGGCATCAAGACATTATGAAGAAGACCCAGTCCAAGCTAGAAGCATTAGCTCACTCTGAAAACTTAGTGTGATGAAGACTGGCTAGAGTTGCGGTTGAGTTGAAGACGACGGTACGTTTGCTGCACTCCACAAATAACAAAGAAAGAAACATACAAGTAGGGGTCAGTACAAAACATAAGTACTGAGTAGGTATCATCGACCAACTCAAAATAGAAACCAGTATATAACAGATAATATCATAAATCAACTACAATACTCAACATGTAGCAACAACAAGTACTATATTCATTAATAAGTACGCCAAGTACACCCATGAGGACTCAAGCCTCAATACCATACTCATTTGGGAAATAGGTTCATTAAATTGAGTATATTAACATATTTCAACATTCATTCTCTTTACTATCCTGGTGTCAGAACGTGACACTCCGATCCTCATCATACTATCCTGGTGTCGGAACGTGACACTCCGATCCTCATCATATTATCCTGGTGTCGGAACGTGACACCCGATCCATATACTATCCTGGTGCCGGAACGTGACACTCCGATCCATATTCTATCCTGGTGCCGGAACGTGACACTCCGATCCTCATCATACTATCCTGGTGTCGGAACGTGACACTCCGATCCCATCATACTATCCTGGTGTCGGAACGTGACACCCGATCCTCTATTTCTATCCTGCTGTCGGAACGTGACACCCGATCCTCTAACCTCATTCTTTTAGTTCATCAAGCCTTCTTTTATACTAAGGCATCATCATTAACAAAGAGGTTTTCAAGATTTAGGATTCAATAGCCTCATCATGCTTATTTTATCACAATTATATAATCACATTCATGCAAACATACAATTATGCATATAGAAGGGCTTACAATACTACCCAATACATATCATCCGCTATTAAGAGTTTACTATGAAATAGCACAAACCATAACCTACCTCCACCGAAGAATTGTGATCAAGCAATCTACTTTTCCAATGCTTTGCTTTCCTCGTCGTTTCTCCTCTCTCTCGTTCGTTCGTTCTCCCTCTCCTATTTTTCTTATTCAAACCCTTTTTCTTTTACCCTAATTGTCATATAATTAAGTATAAAAGATGATAAAAATAACCCACTAATTATTTCAAGGTTATCTCTTTTAACCCCCAAGCAATTGAATTATTCACATTAACCCACTAACTTTATAATTATAAGCATGAATAGTCCAAAAAGCCCCTTTAAAAACATTAACAGAAATCCGACCCAGTCTGGGTTACGCAATCTGTGACGGTTCGTCATGGCTGTGATGGTCCATCCTGCAGGTCCGTCACAAAGTTCAGAGAGTTAATTCTGTGGAAAGACTTGTGACGGTCCGTCGTGCCTGCTACGGTCCGTCCTGCCATTCCGTCACGAAGTTCAGAGAGTCGATTTTAGTACCCCAAATTTCAGAATTCTAAGTGTTTTGGAACGAGACCCCCTCGACGGTCTGTCGTGCCCATGACGGTCCGTCGTGGGATCCGTCGACCAAGACAGTTTTTCCAGAAATAAAATCTGCTGCTCAAAACGACTAAACAGGTCGTTACAATAGATACCAATTTACCCATCGTTCATCCTCGAACGATCACAAGAAGAAAAACAAGGGCGAGAAGGAGTACCTTATTCTGTAAACAGGTGTGGGTATCTTTCTTACATATCAGCCTCCTTCTTCCAAGTGGATTCTTCCACTGGTCGATTCTTCCATTGAACTTTGATGGATGCAATCTCCCTTGACCTCAGCTTGCGGACTTCTCTATCTAAAATAGCAACAGGCTCCTCCTCATAAGAAAAATTCTCATCAAGCAGAACTAAATCCCAACGAATAATGTAGTTTCCATCCCCATGGTATCTTTTAAACATAGACAGATGAAATACCGGATGCACTCCTGACATTCCTGGAGGTAAGGCCAATTCATAAGCTACCTCCCCCACGCGCTTTAAAACTTCAAAGGGACCAATATACCTCGGACTAAGCTTACCTCGCTTACCAAACCGCATCACCCCTTTCATGGGCGAAACCTTCAGCAAGACTTGCTCACCCTCCATAAACTCCAAATCTCTAACCTTTCGATCTGCATATTCTTTTTGTCTACTTTGAGCCGCTAAAAGCTTTTCTTGAATGCATTTCACTTTATCTAACGATTCCCTCAGAAGGTCAGTACCCCAAGGTCTAACCTCAAATGCATCAAACCAACCAATGGGAGACCTACATCTCCTCCCATACATTGCCTCAAATGGGGCCATACCAATACTTGAGTGATAGCTATTATTGTACGAGAATTCTGCTAAGGGTAAGAAGTTATCCCAATGACCACCAAATTCTATCACACATGCACGAAGCATATCCTCCAACACTTGAATCGTTCGCTCAGACTGACCATCGGTCTGAGGGTGAAATGCAGTACTAAGGTCCAACCTAGTACCTAATTCAGCATGCAATGTTCTCCAAAACTTAGAAGTAAACTGCGTACCTCTATCTGATATGATGGAGAGTGGAACCCCATGCAATCAAACAACTTCCGAGATGTAAAGCTTGGCTAACTTCTCCATATTGTAAGTCACCTTGACCTGAATGAAGTGAGCAGACTTAGTTAACCTATCAACAATTACCCAAATGGAGTCATACTTACCCATTGTCTTGGGAAGACCAACCACGAAATCCATTGCAATTCTTTCCCACTTCCATTCAGGAATGGGCATTCTCTGAAGTGTTCCTCCGGGTCCTGGTGTTCATATTTTACTTGCTGACAATTTGGACATTTGGCAATAAAATCAACAATGTCACGCTTAATTCTACTCCACCAAAAGTGTTGCTTTAGGTCACGATACATCTTGGTTGCACCAGAACGTATAGAATACCTTGAACTATGAGCCTCTGTAAGAATCGTGTGGATCAAATCATCGACGCGGGGTACACATACCCTTCCCTTAATTCTCAAAAAACCTTCCTCATCGATGCTTGCTTCTTTAGCCTCTCCGCGCAATACCTTATCTCGAATCCGAATCAGTTTCTCATCAGTAAACTTCTTTCCCTTAATCTTGTCAAGAAAAGAAGATCTTGCCTCCATACAAGCCAATAATCCTCCCTTCTCATTTACCTCTAGCCTCATAAAGTCGTTAGCTAGAGTCTGAACCTCTCTAGCCAATGGACGTCTAGAAACTTGCAAGTGAGCTAGACTTCCCATGCTTCCTGCCTTTCTACTTAAGGCGTCTGCCACAACGTTAGCCTTTCCCGGATGATACAAGATAGTGATATGGTAGTCCTTCAGTAGTTCCATCCATCTCCTCTGTCTCAAATTCAAATCTGTCTGAGTAAAGACATACTGTAGGCTACGATGATCCGTGTATACTTCACACTTAACCCCATATAGATAGTGTCTCCATTGCTTTAATGCAAACACTACCGCAGCCAACTCCAAATCATGGGTCGGATAGTTATGTTCATGCACTTTTAGTTGCCTCGAAGCATAAGCAATTACATTCTTCTCTTGCATTAGCACTGCACCCAAACCCGAATAGGATGCATCAAAATAGACAATGAAATTCTTGCCATCCACTGGCAGGGTAAGGATTGGCGCAGTAGTCAACAAGGCCTTGAGCTTCTGAAAGCTTTCCTCACACTCGTCCGACCATACAAATGGGACACTTTGCTTAGTCAAATTTGTCAATTGGTAAGCAATAGAGGAAAATCCCTTGACAAATCGACGGTAGTAGCTAGCTAAACCAACAAAGCTCCTTACCTCTGTAACATTAGTAGGTCTCTCCCAATTCTTCACTGCTTCAATCTTATATGGATCCACCATCACTCCATCCTTAGAAACTACGTGTCCCAAGAAGGACACTGAATCTAGCCAAAACTCACACTTGGAGAATTTGGCATAAAGCTTTTTCTCCCTCAACATTTCCAATACAATTCTCAAGTGCTCCTCATGTTCTTTCTTGCTCTTTGAGTATACCAGTATATCATCAATGAATACAATGACAAAGAGATCCAGATATGGCTTAAGAATCCCATTCATCAAGCTCATGAAAGCAGCAGGGGCATTCGTAAGCCCAAAAGACATTACTAAGAACTCATAATGCCCATACCTGGTCCGAAAAGCAGTCTTGGGCACATCCGTTGCCCGTATTTTCAATTGATGATAACTAGATCTCAAGTCGATTTTTGAGAAGGTACAAGCACCTTGTAACTGATCGAACAAATCATCGATGCGATGAAGGGGATACTTGTTCTTAACTGTTACCTTATTCAGTTGTCTGTAGTCTATGCACATCTGAAAACTCCCATCCTTCTTCTTCATAAACAAAACAGGAGCACCCCAAGGAGATGCACTTGGTCTAATGAAGCCTTTGCTCAACAACTCTTGAAGTTGGGCCTTTAACTCTCTTAACTCAGCGGGAGCCATTCTATAAGGGGGTATAGAAATGGGGCGAGTACCCGTTTCCAGATCAATGCAAAAGTCAATATCCCTATCTGGTGGCATACTAGGAAGATCTGCAGGGAACACATCCAGAAACTCACGGACTATCGAAACCGACTCAATTGGAGGTACTTGGGTAGTGTCATCCCTGAGGTGTGCCAAGAAAGCTAAACATCCTTTACTAACCATTCTCTTAGCACGAAGAAAGGAGAAGATACGAACCGGAGTGGAAGTGTAGTTGCCCTCCCATACTAACGGATCTGTCCCAGGCTTGGCCAACGTCACAGTTTTAGCATTACAATCTTAGATTGCAAAATTTTGGAGAAAGCCAAGTCATACCCAGAATTACATCGAAGTCAACCATTTCTAAAAAAACCAAGTCTACATGAGTATTGCTCCCTACAAAAGCCACAGCACAAGACCTATACACCTTTTCGACTATCACAGACTCACCAACCGGAGTAGAAACACGAATAGGCATGTCAAGCAATTCACAATGTAAATTAAGACTAGTAGCAAATGAGGAAGATACATATGAAAATGTGGAGCCAGGATCAATAATACAGAAGCCATACAATCACAAACCAAAAGATTACCTGTGATAACAGCATCAGATGTCTCCGCTTCAGACCGCCCGGGGAAAGCGTAACAATGGGCCCTATCGCCTGTCTGTCCATTGCCCTACCATGTTGTGCTGTAGTGGCTCCAGTTTGCCCATCACCCCGGCCGTTTTGGTGACCACCATTACCTCGACCACCACGTCCTCTAGAATGACGGCCCCTTCCATGACCACCTCTACCTCTGACTATTGGAGGTCTATAGCTCTGTTTTGGACAATACCTCTTAATGTGTCCAGTCTCCCCACATCCATAACACTCTCTGGATTCAAGCATCGGTCTCTGTGAGAATGACGAAGTGTGGGGATAGCCTCAAAACTCAGAGAAATGTTGACCGGTCTGCGGTGAACCCCCAACTACAGTCTGCAGTGAGGACTGAATTGGTCAGACAGGGTAACCTCCTGAACCCTGTCCTCTGGAGTAAGAACCATTAAACTCACCTCCCTTACGAAACCTTTTTGATGTCGATGCCATGGTGAAGTCATCTGGCTTCACTCCCTCTACCTCTATCACGAAGTCTACCACTTCCTGAAAGGATTTCGCTGTAGCCGCTACCTGTAAGGCTGAAATCTGCAACTCTGACCTCAACCCCTTCACAAAACGGCAAATCCGCTCTTGTGGACTGAAGCAAAGCTGGGTGGCATACCTAGATAATGCACGAAACTTAGCCTCATACGCGGTAACCGACATCCTACCTTGCTCTAGGCTCAAGAACTCATCTCTCGTCCTATCCCTCAAGGTTCAGGGGATATACTTCTCCATGAATAAGTTAGAGAACAACGCCCAAGTCATAGGTGGTGCTTGTGCGGGTTGACACTCAACATGTGACCGCCACCACATTTTGGCATTTCCCTGAAACTGATAGTTACAAACTCAACACCAAATCGTTCCACTATGCCCATTTTATGTAATAACTCATGACAGTCAACCAGAAAATCGTAGGCATCCTCAGATTCAGCACCCTTGAAGACTGGAGGTTTCAATTTCAAGAACTTACTGAAAAGTTCATGTTGATCACTTGTCATTATAGGCCCTGTAGTCAGACGAGGAAATGTGCCTATTTCAAATGAGGCATCCATGCGGGGAGCCACAGTAGCTGCATGTTGTAACTCCGGAACCTGAGGTGCTGGTGCAGAGAACACTGGAGGTGTCTGGCCTTGATCAGATAACCCGCTAAGATAAGCAAGAACCTGATTAATTATCTCTGGGGTAGGTTGGGGTGGTAATTCCTCATTCTGCACTTGTTCATCCTCCCCTTCCTCACCCTCTCTTACTACTTCCTCAGTCGGTGGAGGAGTCACCACCCTAGTACCAGATGGGCTAGGTGCTTGTCCTCTTCCGCTAGAGGACGTCCTCCCATGACCTCTTCCACGGCCTCTTGCCACTACTCCTCTTCGAGCTACAGCCCCAGTGGCTGGCTCAGATGCTTCTCGTCTTCCCGGTGTTGGTGTTGGCGCAGTCGTTGCTCTAGTTCTAACCATCTGCGAAATAGAGTGAAGATGGTCAGATACCAATTTGTATCACCTAGATACCAATTGGATCCAAGTAATAGCACGAAAGAAAGAAAGAAAGAGTGGAGTTTTCCTAAAGTCTTATATCCTCTCAAGAAAAGTAAAGGCGTCCCCCTACAGTTCCTTAAGACTCTACTAGACTCGTTCTTGTGTGATGAGACCAATGAACCTAATGCTCTGATACCAAGTTTGTCACGACCCAAAACGTGTCGTGAGTGGCACCCACACTTACCCTCCTATGTGAGCGAACCAACCAATACAAACCCCAACATTTCATTTATAATAATAGAATATAACGCGGAAGACTTAAAACTCATTAACAAAATCAATTAATAACTTCTAAAAACTAAAACACTTATTATTCCCCAAAATTAGGAGGTCATCATCACAAGAACATCTATCCTCAAATTACTAAATCTAAGAGTATCTAAGGAGCTAGAATAAATAAAAAGCTAGTCCATGCCGGAACTTCAAGGCATCAAGACATTAAGAAGAAGACCTAGTCCAATCTAGAAGCATTAGCTCACCATGAAATCTGGTGTGATAAAGACTGGCTAGAGTTGAAGACGACGGTACGTTTGCTGCACTCCACAAATAACAAAGAAAGAAACATACAAGTAGGGGTCAGTAAAAAACACAAGTACTGAGTAGGTATCATCGGCCAACTCAAAATAGAAAACAGTATATATCAGATAATATCATAAATAAACTACAATACTCAACATGTAGCAACAACAAGTACTATAATCATTAATAAGTACGCCAAGTACACCCATGAGGACTCAATCCTCAATACCATACTCATTTGGGAAATAGGTTCATTAAATTGAGTATATTAACATATTTCAAGATTCATTCTCTTTACTATCCTGGTGTCGGAACGTGACACTCCGATCCTCATCATACTATCCTGGTTTCGAAACGTGACACTCCGATCCTCATCATACTATCCTGGTGTCAGAACGTGACACCCGATCCATATACTATCCTGGTGCCGGAACGTGACTCTCCGATCCATATTCTATCCTGGTGCCGGAACGTGACACTCCGATCCTCATCATACTATCTTGGTGTCGGAACGTGACACTCCGATCCTCATCATACTATCCTTGTGTCGGAACGTGACACCCGATCCTCTATTTCTATCCTTGTGTCGGAACGTGACACCTGATCCTCTAACCTCATTTTTTAGTTCATCAAGCCTTCTTTTATACTAAGGCATCATCATTAACAAAGAGGTTTTAAAGATTTAGGATTCAATAACCTCATCATGCTTATTTTATCACAAATATATAATCACATTCATGCAAGCATACAATTAAGCATATAGAAGGGTTTACAATACTACCCAATACATATCATCCGCTATTAAGAGTTTACTATGAAATAGCATAAACCATAACCTACCTCCACCAAAAAATTGTGATCAAGCAATCTACTGTTCCAATGCTTTGCTTTCCTCTTGTTCTCTCCTCTCTCTCGTTCGTTCGTTCTCCCTCCTCCTTTTTCTTATTCAAACCCTTTTTCTATACCCTAATTGTCATATAATTAAGTATAAAAGATGATAAAACTAACCCACTAATTATTTCAAGGTTGTCTCCTTTAACCCCCAAGCAATTGAATTATTCACATTAACCCACTAACTTTATAATTATAAGCATGAATAGTCCAAAACGCCCCTTTAAAAACATTAACAGAAATCCGACCCAGTCTGGGTTACGCAACCTATGACGGTCCGTCATGACTGTGACGGTCCGTCCTGCAGGTCCGTCACAAAGTTCAGAGAGTTAATTTTGTGGAAAGACTTGTGACGGTCCGTCGTGCCTGCGGCGGTCCGTCCTGCCATTCCGTCACGAATTTGAGAGAGTCGATTTCAGTACCCCAAATTTCAGAATTTTAAGTGTTTTGGAACTAGACCCCCTCGACGGTCCGTCGTGCCCATGACGGTCCGTCGTGGGATCCGTCGACCAAGACAGTTTTTCCAGAAATAAAATCTGCAGCTCAAAACGACTAAACAAGTCGTTACATATATAATCCTTTACTTGCCTATCATGTGGTATGTTCCCCTCTTTGGTTACCCCTTCCTGCATGTTAGTAGGGTTCTTCTGACAACCCCCTTCCTTACCTCCAACAGCTATAAGCAACCTATTAACTGAAATATCTAAATCAATATTTGTAAGGTTCTCAGCTATGATACCTGAATTGCTATGTGTCCCTTTCTTTTGTTGAAGTTGCTTTTGTTGGTCTGCCCTTTTTCTCATCTGCTCCTTGATTTGAATTCCCTGAATTTTTTTCCTTTCCTGTGTTGTTGTAGTGTTTTCTGTAATTTCCTTGTTTTTGCATATCCCATTCTTTGATCCTTGTTTCCTTTATCCCCTCCTTGTGCATTATGATCCTCCTGCATTTCCAAATTAGTAAATGATAACTGATGAGAGTTAGTGTTTATACCTTCTTGGTGATCTTCCTTTGTAATAAGGTTTAATGTAATAGGTCTCCATTCAATCTTTGAGGTTGCTTGCTCCTGTTGTCTTGTATTCTTCCTTTCTTGGGTTTGCCATTCCTCCTCCTTTTGCTGCTCTGCTTGTCTTTGCCTATTATTATCTATACCTTGTTGTTGTTATTGCTCACTATTTTCTTGCTTTTATTTTGTCTATCTTTTGTTCCTTTGCCTTGTTGGAGTGTCTTTTTCTGTTATTTTTCTCACCTTCTTTTTCTTTCCTTTGTTTGTACTCTTCAATCCTCAATTTAGATTTGCATTAATCAATATCATACCCCTAATGTTTACAGTATTCACAATATGGGGGAACATTCTCATATCCACGGGTTGTCAGAATCCAATTGTAGCATTATCAAGGTCTAATCCTCTCTAAACATGTCTAGGTCTTGGATTAGTCAAATCAATTTGCATTTTATTTTAGTCCATTCCTACCGAAGACCTTTTAAAAGAAGCAGTATCTAGGTAAAGAACTTTACCAATAGATTCCAAAAATGGAGTAAGGAAAGGTTTCTTATAGCCGTGCAATTATAATCCAGGAAGCACAATCCAGACTGGCACAACAAGAGTATCTTCCTCAAGTTTAATGAAAGGTGTCCATGCTTGTATTCTCATAAACTTTCCTGAAATGGTCATCCAATTTGTTTAGTCCAGACAGTGTTGTAGTCCAACTCATTCTGTAAGTCAATAAACACATGTGTTGCACTATAATGTTCTATATTGAACCCCCCAATTAATTGAGTTTATTGTATAAAACCCTTGTTGATCATCTCCACTTTAGGCATGGTTGTACTAAATTTCCCAGCTAAAGGGTACTTACAATCCACATTCAAAGTATGCATGAAATCATACATATCAAAGACCACAGTAGGCTTCCCCTGCTTGGTAGTTTGTATAGGAGTGGTTCTCAACACCATTGTAGGAGCTTGAGTAGAATGTATGGGCCTCAATCTTGTAGCCAGAAGTTTGATAACATTATAAGGAGCTGGTTCCTGAACCTGGTCCTATATTGTAACAGGGATATTCTTACTACTATTGGAAGAGCTATTATTTGGGTTACAAACATTTTTATTGGCATTTTAAACATTATGACCTCTTCTTTCAAAATTTCTATAAATCTTAGGGAACTCTCTATAATATTGATTTTGCCTACTATTAACCTGTTAATCATCTTGTTGGTTTAGATTTTGATTCCTTTCCTCAATATTCTTATTTTTATTCCATTGTTTCCTATCACTATTAGTCATTTGACCCAAACACTGAAAACTAATATTACCTTCCACGACTGCATTGGTATTGTCTTTCTTATTGTAGTCCCTTTCCTGTTGGTATTCCTTTTGGATTTCGCCCTCCCCTTGTTCCTGTATTCTACTCCTCCCAACTGACATTCCCATGGAATTTTCATGCTTATGGCCATTGTTAACTTCCTTACTAATATAATTGCCATTTGAGTTATAGTTAGTATAGTTACCTAGTTGATTTGTATCCCTTGCTTGTTACTTGAGAGTTCTTTAATGGTCTTGTCATTGCACATGTGCAGCTTTAAGATTGAATGTGAATAAGGAGCTTGTAGAACTGTCCACTTTGATATTATCATGTTCAAAAGCTACGACCTTCCTATCAGGTAGCGTAGAGGATAAGCTTGCATCTATAGTTTCTTTGCTGCGATTTTCTTGTTGAGTGCTCTTTTCTCTATCACCTATTTCAGCTGGACTTTTGACCACTACTGTTCTTGTAACTATAGATTTTTGGGTCTACTTCAATTGATATTGTTGTAAGGTGAACATTTTCCCTTGTGAATCAACCTAGTGATTGTTTCCTTTCATTTTTACTGGGAAGTTGATCGATCTAGCAT
This sequence comes from Solanum corneliomulleri, assembly GCA_027704805.1. Taxonomy (NCBI): domain Eukaryota; kingdom Viridiplantae; phylum Streptophyta; class Magnoliopsida; order Solanales; family Solanaceae; genus Solanum; species Solanum corneliomulleri. Next base: position 19,195,124 of record JAKWIY010003060.1, on the reverse strand, counting down.
TTTACCTTCGTGAGATTCAGTCGGCATATTTCCAGACTTCTCACTTTCATTTTTTTGATTAATTCATTTGTGTTTCTCAAAAAATGATTATGATGTAGCTTTAATCGACTAGAATCCTGGTGACACCTGATTGAATCTGAATAAATATTGTTGTTATTCCCATCCCTCTGAGAACCTTCACTCCCTATGAACATTAAATTTCCTAGAGTTATTCTTTGAATTATATGGGTTATTAACTAGAGATGGGTTTCTTTTCTCCAAGTGCCCCTTTTGGAACTGGTCCGGCGGTCATTGATTTGCCGACGGCGGCTCCCACACCATTATTGAGATTTTGAGATAGCCGTTACTATCCGTTAGTAAAGCCTGAAAATTGTAACGTTAGAGAGAGTTTGTTTGGAGAAATAAGTTAGTGAGAGAACTAATTTGTTTTTTTTTTAACTTTACATTTATTGTTTTGGGTTTATGGTTTAGGGTAAGGGTTAAGGTTAGGGTTATGGTTATGGTTAAGCTTATGTTTTTTTAGTTTTTTGGGCTTAGGGTTTAGATTGGAGGTTTAATATCAAGTATTTAGTGCTTAATGTTTGGATATTTGTATTCTGGGCTTCGGGCTTAGGGTTTATGGTAGGGTTAGGGTTAGTGTTAATTTTTGAGTTAGGGTTAGGGTTTAGGTTGTTTTTAAAGTTTTAAGGTTAATGGTCTGAGTTAAATTATCTATGAGTTAGTGTTTACTTTTAAGGTTATGGTATTTTAAGCTTCTTTATTTGGGTTTAGGGTTGTAGGTTTGGGTTAAGGAAGTGATAGGGTTAGGTTTCTTGTTAAGAATAGGGTTAGGGTTACAATTTAGGATTTTTTTTCATGTTTTAGGTTTTGGGGTTTAGTATTTTAGGCTTTAAATCTATTGTTTAGTGTTTAATGTTTGGGTTTTTGTAAATTCTGCTTCGGATTTCAGGTTAATGGTTTAGTGTTTAACGTATGGCTTTCAGTATTTTTTACTTAGGGTTCTTTTTTAAAAAAATTTCTAACATAGGGTTTAGGTTTTTGGGTCACGATTAGGGTTAAGGTGTAGGTCTTTTTAGGTTTTCTGGTTCAGGGTTTAGCAATTGAGGTTTAAAATCAATGGTTTAATGTCACGACCCAAATCGGGGACGCGACTGGAACCCACATTTACCCTCCTGTGAGCGAACCAACCAATCTAACCCTTATCATTTCAAGATATATCAACAGAAAATAATGTGGAAGACTTAAACTCATTAATAAAACAATTCAAAACTATTATTATTATCCCCAAAATCTGGAAGTCATCATCACAAGAACATCTATTTCAAATTACCAAACTAAGAATGTCTAAGAACTAAAATACATAAAAGCTAGTCCATGCCAGAAGTTCAAGGCATCAAGACTTGAAGAAGAAGATCCAGTTCAAGCTAGACGCATTAGCTCACCCTGAATTCCGAAGGTAGTGAAGACTGGCTAGATCTACTGTTGAGTTGAAAGTTGACGGAACGTTTGCTGGCATTCCACAAATAACAAAGAAGAAAACATAAAAGTAGGGGGGGGCAGTACAACCACAAGTACTGAGTAGATATCATCGGCCAACTCAAAATAGAAGACAATATATATCAGTTAATATCATAAAATCAACTATAAACTCAACATGTAACAACAACAAGTACTACAATCATCAATAAGTACCATCAAGTTCATCTATGAGGGCTCAAGCCTCAATACCATACTCATTTGGGTTAAGTTCATTATGTGAGTATATTATCATCTTTCAAGATTCATTATCTTTCTTCCTCTTGTGTCGGTACGTGACACTCCGATCCCCTACCACTATGTGTCGGTATGTGACACTCCGATCCCCTATATGTGTCGGAACGTGACACTCAGATCCCCTATATATGTCGGTATGTGACACTCCGATCCACTAATTCTATGTGTCGGTTCGTGACACCCATCCCACTAATACTATGTGTCGGAACGTGACACTTCGATCCACTAATACTATGTGTCGGAACATGACACTCCGATCCACTAATCTCATTCTATCCGTTCATCAAGCCTTCTTTATACCAAGGCATCATCAATCCCATTACTTTAATTCACCAAGCCTTCTTTTATACCAAGGCATCATCATTAATAACATAGATTAAAGTTTCTTTCAAGATTTGGGATTCAATGGTTTTCATCATGCTTATTTCATCAAAATCACATAATCATATTCATGCAAGCATACAATTAAGCATATAGACAGGTTTAACAATACCACCAATACATATCATTCACTATTAAGAGTTCACTACGAATATCGTAAAACACCATAACCTACCTCCACCGAAAGAATTGGAATCAACAAGCAATTTCCAAGCTTTGATATCTTCTTCCTCGTTCGACTCTCTCTCTCAATCGATCAATCTATCTCTCTCTTTTCTTTTCTCTTTTTCTTATTCAAACCCTCTTTCTTTTACCCTAATTAACATATAATAAGTGTAAAGGATGACAATAATACCCCACTAATAATCCAAAGTTACCTCTTTTATCCCTCAAGAAATTTTAGTTATTAATGTAAACCCACGAAATCTATAATTAAGGAAAGAATAGTCCAAAACGTCCCTTAAAACGTGTAAAGAAATCCGATTCTGACTGGGATTACGCAACCTGTGACGGGCCGTCGTGACTGCGACGGTCCGTCACGCAGGTCGTCGTGAGGGCCAGGACTTTATTTTCACCAAGGACACTGTGACGGTCCGTCACACCTGTGACGGTCCGTCCTGCAAGTCCGTTACGAAGTTCAGAGAGTCGATTTTCAGTACCCATTTCAGAATTCCTAAGTATATTGAAACGAGACATCTATGGACGGACCGTCGTGCCTATGACGGTCGTCGTGGTGTCCGTAATCTTGGCTAGTTTTTCCAGAAATGAAATCTGCTGCTCAGAACGACTAGACAGGTCGTTACAATAGATACCAATTTACCCATCGTTCGTCCCCGAACGATCAAAAGAAGAAAAACAAGGGCGGAAGGAAGTACCTGAATCTGTAAACAGATGTGGGTATTTTTCTTGCATATCTGCCTCCTTCTCCCATGTAGCCTCTTCAACCGGTCGATTCTTCCATTGAACTTTGATGGATGCAATTTCTCTCGACCTCAACTTGCGAACCTCTCTATCTAATATAGCAACCGGTTCCTCCTCATAAGTCAAATTCTCATCAAACAAAACTGAATCCCAACGGATGATATAGTTTCCATCTCCATGGTATCTTTTCAACATGGACACATGATGAAACACCGGATGCACTCCGGACAGCCCTGGAGGTAAGGCTAATTCATAAGCCACCTCCCCTACTCGCTTTAGTACTTCAAATGGTCCAATATACCTTGGACTTAGCTTACCTCTTTTGCCAAACCGCATCACCCTTTCATGGTGTGAAACCTTCAACAAGACTTGTTCACCCTCCATGAACTCCAAGTCTCTAACCTTTCGATCTGCATACTCCTTTTGTCTACTTTGCGCCGCTAGAAGCTTTTCTTGAATGCCCTTCACCTTATCTAACGAATCCCTCAAGAGGTCAGTACCCCAAGGTCTAACCTCAAATGCATCGAACCAACCAACGGGAGATCTACACTCCTCCCATAGAATGCTTCAAATGGAGCCATATCATACTGGAGTGAAAGCTATTATTGTACGAAAACTCTGCCAAAGGTAAGAAGCTATCCCAATGGCCACCAAACTCTATCACGCATGCGCGAAGCATATCCTCCAATACTTGAATCGTTCGCTCAGACTGACCATCGGTCTGAGGATGGAAACGCGGTACTAAGATCCAACCTAGTACCAATTCAGCATGCAATGTTTCCAAACTTAAAGTAAACTACGTACCTCTATCTGATATGATGGATAGTGGAACCCCATGCAATCGAACGATTTCTGAGATATAGATCTTGGCTAACTTTCTGCATTGTAAGTCACCTTGACCGGAATAAAATGAGCAGACTTAGTTTAACCTATCAACAATCACCAAATGGAGTCATACTTACCCATTGTCTTCGGAAGACCAACCACAAAGTCCATTGCGATTCTCTCCCACTTCCATTCAGGAATGGGCATTCTCTGAAGTGTTCCTCCGGGTCTTTGGTGTTCATATTTCACTTATTGACAGTTTGGACACTTGGCAATAAAGTCAACAATTCACGCTTCATTCTCTCCACCAGAAGTGGTGCTTTAGGTCACGATACATCTTGGTTGCACCCGGATGTATAGAATACCTTGAACTATGAGCCTCTGTCAGAATAGTGTTTATCAAATCATCAACGGGGTACACATACCCTTCCCTTGATTCTCAAAACACCTTCCTCATCGATTGTCGCTTCTTTAGCCTCTCCTTGCGACACTTTATCTCGAATCCGGATCAATTCTCATCATCAAACTGCTTCCCCTTAATTTGTCAAGGAAGGAGGATCTTGCCTCCACACAAGCTAACATCCTCCCTTCTCATTTATTTCTAACCTCATAAGGTCATTAGCAAAATCTGCACTTCTCTAGCCAATGGGCGGTTAGAAGCTTGCAAGTGAGCTAGACTTCCCTGCTTCCCGCCTTTCTACTCAGAGCATCTGCCACAACATTCGCCTTCCCCGGATGATCCAAGATAGTGATGTCGTAGTCCTTCAGTAGTTCCATCCATCTCCTCTGTCTCAAGTTCAAATCTTTCTGAGTAAAGACATACTGTAGGCTACGATGATCCGTATAGACCTCACACTTAACCCCAATAAATAGTGTCTCCATTGCTTTAATGCAAACACTACCGCGGCAATCCAAAATCATGGGTCGGATAGTTACGTTCATGCACCTTTTAATTGCCTCGAAGCATAAGCAATCACATTCTCTTGCATTAGAACTGCACCCAAACCCGAATAGGATGCATCACAATAAACGATGAAGTTCTTACCCTCTACTGGCAAAGTAAGAATTGGGGCGGTAGTCAACAAGGTCTTGAGTTTCTGAAAGCTTTTTTCCTCACACTCATCCGACCATACAATGGAACATTCTGCTTAGTCAGTTCGTCAATTGGGAAGCAATAGAGGAGAATCCCTTGACAAATCGGTGGTGGTAGTAGCTAGCTAACCCAACAAAAGCTTCTTATTTCTGACACATTAGTGGGTCTTACCCAATTCTTCACTGTCTCAATCTTAGAAGGATCTACCATCACTCCTTCCTTAGAAAACCACATGCCCAAGAAGGACACTGCATCTAGCCAAAACTCACACTTAGAGAACTTGGCATAAAGCTTTCTCTCCCTCAACATTTCCAATACAATTCTCAAATGCTCCTCATGTTCCTCCTTACTTTTAGAATATACCAGTATATCATCTATAAATACGATCACAAAGAGATCCAAATACGGCTTAAATATCCCATTCATCAAGCTCATGAAAGCAGCGGGGGCATTTGTAAGACCAAAGGACATCACTACAAATTCATAATGCCCATACCTAGTTCGAAAAGCGGTCTTTGGCACATCCGTTGCCCGTATCTTCAATTGATGATAACCGGATCTCAAGTCGATCTTCGAGAAGACACAAGCACCTTGTAGTTGATCGAATAAGTCATCAATGCGAGGAAGAGGATATTTGTTCTTAATAGTTACCTTGTTCAACTGCCGGTAATCTATGCACATTCGAAAACTCCCATCCTTCTTCTTCACAAACAAAACTGGAGCACCCCAAGGAGATGCACTTGGTCTAATGAAGCCCTTGCTCAACAACTCTTGAAGTTGAGCCTTTAACTCTCTTAATTCGGCGGGAGCCATTCTATACGGGGGTATAGAAATGGGGCGTGTGCCCGGTTCAAGATCGATACAGAAGTCAATATCCCTATCTGGTGGCATACCAGGAAGATCTGCAGGGAACACCTCCAAAAACTCACGGACTACCGAAACCGACTCAATCGAAGGTACTTGGGTAGTGTCATCCTTGAGGTGGGCTAAGAAAGCTAAACACCCTTTACTAACCATTTTCTTAGCACGAAGAAAGGATATAATACGCACCGGATTGGAAGTGTAGTCACCCTCCCACACTAACGGATCTGTCCAAGGCTTGGCTAACGTCACCGTTTTAGCATTACAATCCAAGATCGCAAAATTCGGGGAAAGCCAAGTCATACCCAGAATTACATCAAAGTCACCCATTTCGAAAATAACCAAATCTACATAAGTGTTGCCCCCACAAAGTTCACCAAACAAGACTATATACCCTTTCAACTACACACAGACTCACCCACCGGAGTAGAAACACGAATAGGCATATCAAGTAATTCACAATGTAGATTAGACCTTTAGCAAATGATGAAGATACATATGAAAACGTGGTGAGCCAGGGTCAAATAATACAGATGCCATGCAATCACAAACCAAAAGATTACCTGTGATAACAGCATCAGACGCCTCCGCTTCGGATCTCCCAGGGAAAGCGTAACAATGGGCCCTATCACCAGTCTGTCCGTTGCCCCTACCATGTTGTGTCGTAGTGGCTCCAATGTGCCCATCTCCTCTGCCGTTGTGGTGACCACCATTACCTCGACCACCACGTCCTCCAGAAAAGCGGCCTCTACCATGACCACCTCTACCTCTAGCTATTGGGGGTCGTCTGTAACTCTGTTTTGGACAATTCCTCCTAACATGTCCAATCTCCCCACACCCAAACACTCTCTGGAGTCAGGCATAGGTCTCTCGGAGTAGTGTTGACCGTTCTGAGGTGGACCCCCAACTACAGTCTGTAGTGAAGACTGAATTGGTCGACTTGAGTAACCTCCGGAGCTCTGTCCTCTAGAGTAAGAACCATTAAACTCACCTCCCCTTCGAAACCTTTTTGATGTCGATGTCGTGGTGAAGTCATCTGCTTCAGTCCTTCCACTTCTATCACAAAGTCTACCACCTCTTGGAAGGATGTTGCCGTAGCCGCTACCTATAGGGCTGAAATCCCCGCAATTCTGACTCAACCCCTTCACAAAACGGCGAATCTCCGCTCTGTGGACTGAAGAAACAAAGTTGGGTGGCATACCTTGATAAAGCACGAAACTTAGCCTCATATGCGTTAACCGTCATCCTACCTTGCTCGAGACTCAAGAACTCATCCCTTTTTTCTATCTCTCAAAGTCCTTGGGATATACTTCTCCATAAACAGGGTAGAGAAGGATGCCCAAGTCATGGGTGTGGCCTCTGTCGGTTGACACTCGACATGTGATCGCCACCACATTTTTGGCGTTCCCTTGAACTGATAGCTTACGCACGAACTCAACGCCAAACCGTTCTACTATCCCCATCTTGTGTAGTAGCTCATGACAATCAACCAGAAAATCATAAGCATCTTCAGATTCTGCACCCTTGAAGACTGGAGGTTTCAATTTCAAGAACTTACTGAAAAGTTCATGCTGATCGTTTGTCATTATCGGTCCAGTAGTCAAACGTGGAAATGTGCCTATCTCCAATGAGGCATCCATGTGGGGAGCCATAGTAGCCGCATGTCGTACCTCTGAAACCGGAGGTGTTGGTGCAGAAACCACTGGAGGTGCCTGACCGTGATCAGATAACCCGCTAAGATAAGCGAGAACCTGATTGATCATCTCTGGGGTAGGTTGGGGTGGCTATTCCTCATTCTGCTCTTGTTCATTCTCCCCATCCTCCCCTTCTCTTACCACTTCCTCAGTCGGTGGAGGAGTCACTGCCCTAGCATCAGATGGGCTAGGTGCTCGTCCTCTTTCCTCTAGAGACGTCCTCCCACGACCTCTACCACGGCCTCTTGCCGCTGCTCTTCCTCAAGCCACAGCCCCAGTGGCTGGCTCAGATGTTTCTTCTCTTGCTGTGCCGTTGTTGCTGCTGGTGCGGTCGTTGCTCTAGTCCTAACCATCTGCAAAATAGAGTGAAGATGGTCAGATACCAATTCGTATCGCTAGATACCAATTGGACTCAAGTAGTAGCACGAAAGAAAGAATGAAAGAATGGAATTTTCCTAAGTCCTATAGCCTCTCAAAGAAAAGCAAGGGCGTCCCCCTACCGTTCCTTAAGACTCTACTACACTCTTCTTCTGTGATGAGAACCAATGAACCTAATGCTCTGATAATACCAAGTTTGTCACGACCCGAATCGGGGACGCGACTGGCACCCACATTTACCCTCCTATGTGAGCGAACCAACCAATCTAACCCTTATCATTTCAAGATATATCAACAAAAATAATGTGGAAGACTTAAACTCATTATAAAACAATTCAAAACTATTATATTATCCCCAAAATCTGGAAGTCATCATCACAAGAACATCTATTTCAAATTACTAAACTAAGAATGTCTAAGAACTAAAAATACATAAAAGCTAGTCCATGCCAGAAGTTCAAAGCATCAGGACTTGAAGAAGAAGATCCAGTCCAAGCTAGACGCATTAGCTCACCCTGAATTTCCGAAGGTAGTGAAGACTGGCTAGATCTACTCTTGAGTTGAAGTTGACGGAACATTTGCTGCATTCCACAAATAACAAAGAAGAAAACATAAAAGTAGGGGGGTCAGTACAACCACAAGTACTGAGTAGATATCATCGGCCAACTCAAAATAGAAGACAGTATATATCAGTTAATATCATAAATCAACTATAAACTCAACATGTAACAACAACAAGTACTACAATCATCAATAAGTACCATCAAGTTCATCTATGAGGGCTCAAGCCTCAATACCATACTCATTTAGGAATTAAGTTCATTATGTTGAGTATATTATCATCTTTCAAGATTCATTATCTTTCTTCCTCTTGTGTCGGTACGTGACACTCCGATCCCCTACCACTATGTGTCGGTACGTGACACTCCGATCCCCTATATGTGTCGGAACGTGACACTCCGATCCCCTATATGTGTCGATACGTGACACTCCGATCCCCTAATTCTACATATCGGTTCGTGACACCCGTCCCACTAATACTATGTGTCGGAACGTGACACTCCGATCCACTAATACTATGTGTCGGAACGTGACACTCCGATCCACTAATCTCATTCTATCCGTTCATCAAGCCTTCTCTATACCAAGGCATCATCAATCACATTACTTTAATTCACCAAGCCTTCTTTTATACCAAGGCATCATCATTAATAACATATATTAAAGTTTCTTTCAAGATTTGGGATTCAATGGTTTTCATCATGCTTATTTCATCAAAATCACATAATCATATTCATGCAAGCATACAATTAAGCATATAGACAGGTTTACAATACCACCAATACATATCATTCACTATTAAGAGTTCACTACGAATATCGTAAAAAAACCATAACCTACCTCCACCGAAGAATTGGAATCAACAAGCAATTTCCCAAGCTTTGATATTCTTCTTCCTCGTTCGACTCTCTCTCTCAATCGATCAATCTATCTCTCTCTTTTCTTTTCTCTTTTTCTTATTCAAACCCTCTTTCTTTTACCCTAATTAACATATAATTAAGTGTAAAGGATGACAATAATACCCCACTAATTAATCCAAAGTTACCTCTTTTATCCCTCAAGAATTTGAGTTATTAATGTAAACCCACGAAATCTATAATTAAGGAAAGAATAGTCCAAAACGTCCCTTAAAACGTGTAAAGAAATCCAATTCTGACTGGGATTACGCAACCTGTGACGGGCCGTCGTGACTGCGACGGTCCGTCACGCAGGTCGTCGTGAGGGCCAGGACTTTATTTTCACCAAGGACACTGTGACGGTCCGTCACACCTGTGACGGTCCGTCCTGCAAGTCCGTTACGAAGTTCCATGAGTCGATTTTCAGTACCAAATTTCAGAATTCCTAAGTATATTGAAACGAGACATCTGTGACGGACCGTCGTGCCTATGACGGTTCGTCGTGGTGTCCGTCATCTTGGCCAGTTTTTCTAGAAATGAAATCTGCTGCTCAAATGACTAGACAGGTCGTTACATTTAATTTTTAAATATTTGGGTTTTTGTATTTTGGGCTTAGGTTTAGGTTTTAGGGTTTAGGGTTAGTGTTACGATTGGGGTTGAAGTTTTGGGTTTTTTTAGGTTTTTTTTGTTTAGGGTTTAGGATTTTAGGTGTATTATTAATTGTTTAGTGTTTAATGCTCGGATATTGGTATTTTTGGCATGGGGTTTGTGTGTCATGGTAGGGTAAGGTTTAGGTTTAATTTTACTGTTAGGATTCGTTTTTAGGTTGTTATTTAGGTTTAAGGTTTTGTGGTTAAGGATTTGAGTTGTAGTCTCTATGGTTTAGTGTTTACTGTTAGGGTTTTGGTTATTTTTTAGTTTAATTACCCTTGGAGGGGTATAGGCTAAATACTACCCCCTAGACTTATTATAGATAAAAGTAAAAGAACAAGGAGGGGGACATAAACCTTACCTCCTATCTTAAGGTGGTTCAGAGTCTACTCTCAAAAGGAGTTTACTCCTCCTCTTACAAAAAGGTTAATCAAAAACCTAAGAACCTAAGGAGAGAACTCCTCTTAATACAAAGAATCAAGGAAAATATACAAGGGAGCTCTACCTTTACAAAAATACTATGCTAAAAATTATCCTATCCTAACCTATTCAAAGAAGTTTTAATTTTGAATTTTAGCTAAGTTGAAAAGGGGGTATCATTGATCAAGGATGTTCTGTAGTTTTTTTGGTTTTTTTCTTCTTCTTAAATAAGGCATTTCTTGTAGCTCTAGTTTGTAGTAAGCCCAGGCTTCATTAGAAAAATGTTGATTTTTGAAATATATATGTAGAGTAGATGTCTTGTGGTTATGTTGGGAAAGAGTATTGGCTACCCAATTAGCTTCTCTGAAAGTATGCATGCATTTGAAATTACGGGCCTGTGTGATGAGATTCTGTAATATTTCCAACAATATTGTGATGCTCTATTGTGGAAATGCTTTTTGTAGAATCTAGTCCTGCACTAGTTGAAAATCAACCTCTATCATTATGTTCCTGTGTCCCAGTCCTGTTGCACAAGGAAGCCAATATATGGCTTCCTCAATTTCAGCTTTGTTATTTGTACCCTCTCCAAGAGGAGTTGTGAGATCCATCAAAAGCTTGCCAGTTGATCTCTCAAAATCCCTCCATCTCCAATCTTACCTAGATTATTTATTGCACTACAATCCATATTAATTTTTATCCAAAGATCTGGGGGTCTTGTCCATGTAACCATGTTCCCTTTAGTATCATGAACACATTTTTCACATTCTTGTACTAATCTTTCCAGTCGGTCGGCCATTTAATTTTAATAAATGCAGTTGATAGCATTTTTTAGTTGTCTTCGTAAACTTCATACTTAACCCTACTAATATTGGTTGTTTTGTCTCCATATTTGCAGGCACACCTATTCTTCCAAAGGTTCCAACATAAAAATGGGTGTGGCCTGCAGGATCAGCTTGTTTGTTGCATTTTTGTTCTTTGAAGTCCACCATTGCTTTATGAGTTGTTGTAGTGAACTGTGGTCTATGTGTATTCCAGGAGTGGATGCCATTGTTGTTGAGCTTCCACACAGCCTGATCTGGAGGATTATATTGTGGAGAGATTTCTATTTCTAGGATGTTGGAGAATTGACTTGCAGGTGCCTATTAAATCATCTTTCTCCAAATCCAGTGTCTTTCATTCAAAAATTCTGCCATCGTTGTGTTTTTAAACCTGTTACTACTGGTGGAGGATTGTGAATTTGGGCATATTCCAAGCCAATTATCTCACCAAAAGGAATAGCTGCCTGACTTACGTTTCCATTGGATACGTTGCTCAAATTGGTGTCTGCTTTGCAGCATGTAATTCCAAGTTAATTACTCCCTAGTATCCCATTTTTCGAAAACCTTGTTGGATGTTTGAAAATATTTTTCTCTCAAGAAGTCTCCCTAAAGGATTTTTTTTAGTCCTAAAGATCTACCACTGCTTGTAGTGGAAGGCAAAGCAAACATCCTTTAGATTCATTATTCCAAATCTCCTTCCTCATAGGGAAAGCATATGTTTTTCTATCATGCCCAATGGTATCTCTTTCTATAAGTTCCCCATCCCCAGAAAAAATCGCCCATGATCATTTGGATTTGTTCAAGTACAGAGGATGGAGGTGTTACAGCAGACACTAAATTGATAGGGACAAATATAGAACATGTTTTGTAAGAATAGACCTACAACCATAGGTATGTTGTTTTGTTTGCCAACTTGTAATCCTCCAAATAACTTTGTTAACAAGGTTAAAAAAAATAATTAATACGAGACCTACCAACAAATAAAGGGAAAGGTAAGTAAGAGGGCCCTATTTTTTGTTTGAAACCAGTGAGTCTTTTGATTCTATTTGTTGTGTTGTTAAAAGCCTTAAAATGGAGCATAAAGTGAGTCTTGTCACCATAAATAAGCTAACCGGAAGTATCTCCATACTCCTTCAAAGTTTTCATTAAGATCTTCAAAGTTTTTCATCTTTCAGAGGTGGAGAGGATTATGTCATCTACAAAACTGAGATAGTTCACTTGGGGCACTCTCTTTTCCATTAAGAAGACATGTTAGTCTGGGTGGTTACGTAGCCTGTTGAGAGACCTTGAATGATCTTCATAACCTAAAATAAACAGCTCTGGAGAGAGTAAGTCACCTTGCTTGAGTCCTCTAGTGGAATATAAAAAATCATACCTATTACCCTTTTTCAACATAATTGAGTACTTGTTATTGGATATAATTCTCCACACCATATCAATGAACACCATAGCAAAAACCATTTTCCTTAGAACAAGGCAGATATATGACCAAGAAACTCAGTCATAAGCTTTTGCCATGTCCAATTTTATAATGACATTGCTCCCAATATTAAGTTTCCTGATTTGGTGGATGATTTCTTGAGCTAGCATGATGTTCTCAAAAATTCTTCTACATTTCTCAAATATGGATTGGTTCGGAGAAATCATAGAAAGGAGGATAGGACAAAGTCTACTGCACACCAGTTTAGATATACCATTGCTAGTGAAATCGCTCAAACTTTTCGGCCTAAATTAATTAACTTGTTGGGATTAGTCAGTTTGGGCAAAAAGACAATACAAGAGTGAGAAAAGTATTTAGCGATCATTTGACCACTAAAGAAATCCTGAATAATTCCTATCATGTCATTCTCGATAATGTGCCAACACTTTTTAAAGAAATAACCATTCATGCTTCATGGAAAAAAACCACTCTTTTTATCTCATCCATATTAGGTATACTTGTAATCTTTACATTTTGCTCATGACTGATTATTCCTGGAATGCACTCTAAAGTGTTCTTATTAACAATTTTTTCATCACCTGTAAAAATATCTTCAAAGTGGTTACAAGCAGTCTGTGCCATATTCTCCTCTCTATGTATCCATTCCCCATTTTCACTGGTAATCATGTAGATAAATAATTTCATCTTCTTCCTCTTATGAAAAAATGGAAATACTTAAACCTTTGTTATGTTTAAGATTTTTGGTTTCTAATGGTTTTTCGGTTTAGGGTTTTGTATTTTGGGTGTAATATTAATGTTTTAGTGCCTAATTTTTTTATTTATGTCTTGGGATTTAGGGTTTCTAATAGGGTAAGAGTTAGGGTTAATTTTAGGGTTAGGGTAATGGTTTAGGTTGTTTTTTAGGTTTTAGGGTTAATGGTTAAGGATTTTAATTTTAATATCTATTGTTTAGGGTTTTATGTAAGGATTTTGACACTTAGAGTTTTGATGTTTAGGTTTTAGGGTTAGGGTTAACGATATGGTTGGGGTTAGGGTTCGTTTTAGGGATAGATTTAGGGTTAGGGTTAGGGATTTTAGGTTTTAGAGTTTGTGGTTTAGGATTTGAGCGTTAAAATCTATAGTTTATTATTTAATGTTTGGGTTTTTGTATTTTTGTCTTGGGTTTTCGGGTTAATGGTTTAGGGTTAGGGTTATATGTTGGGTTAGGGTTTAGATTTTATTTTAGGTTTTAGGGTTTGTTGTTTAGGATTTGACGTTTAAAATATATGGTTTTGTGATAAATGTTTGGATTTTCATATTTTGGACTTAGTTTTTTTTTGGATTTAGGGTTTAGTGTTTGGGGTTTAGGGTTAGGGTTAGGATTAAGATTAGGGTTTGTTTTAGGATTAGGTTTAGGTTTTACGGTTCAAGGTTAATAATTTGAGGTTCAAATTTATGGTTTAGTACTATATGTTTGGGTTATGGTATTCTAGTCTTTGTTTGTTGGGTTTATGGTATAGTATTTGGGTTAGAGTTAAGATTAGGGTTAGGGTTAGCGTTAGGGTTTTATTTTTTTAAGGTTTTTAGATAGAAGGTTTTGGTATTTCGGGCTTGGGTTTTCAAGATAATTTTGTAGTTTTAAGGGTGGGGATAAGGTAAGGGTTAGGGTTTTGTTTAAGTTTTACGGTTAGTGGTTAGGATTTGAGGCTTAAAATCTATAGTTTACTATTTATTGCTTGCGTATTCGTATGTTGGAATTAGGTAATTTTTTTGAGCTAAGGGTTTAGGATTTAGGGTTAGGATTAGGGTAAGGGTGTAGGTTTTTTAGGTTTTATGGTTCAGGATTTAGCAGTTGAGGTTATAAATCGATGGTTTTCTATTTAATGTCTAGATTTTGTATTTTTGGCATACGGTATTGGATTTATTGTTTTGATTTAAGGATAGGGTTTTGGGTTTTTTTAAATTTTTGTTTTTTTGGGTTTAGGGTTTAGGATTTTAAATTGAATATCAATCCTTAAGTATTTAATGTTTTACGTTTTGCTATTTTATGCTTGGGGTTAAGGGTTTATGGTAGGGTTTTTGTTAGTGTTTATTAGAGGGTTAGGGTAAGCGTTTAGGTTGTTTTTTAGGTTTTAGGGTTTGGGGTTCAGGATTTTGAGTTATATTATCCATGGTTTAGTGAATAATGATAGGGTCTTGGTATTTTTTGCTTTGGGTTTAGGGTTAAGGGTTAGTTTTGGGGTTCAGGATTTTTGGTTTCTAATCTATGATTTACTGTTCAATGTTTTGTTTTTGTATTTTAAGCTTAGGGTTTTTTGTTATTGTTTAAGGTTAGGGTTTATTTTGTTTTAGATGTAAGGGTTTGTGGTTTAGAATTTGAGGTTTAAAATCTATGGTTTACTATTTACTGTTTGGGTTTTCGTATTTTGAACTTATGATTTTTTTAGGATTTAGAGTTTGGCTTTTCGTGTAAGTGTTTGGGTGTATTTTTTTATGTTTTATGGTTCACAATTTAGGAGTTGAGGTTTAAAATCTATGTTTAGTACTTAATGTTTGGATTTTTGTAATTTTGGCTTAGGGTTTTTGATTTTTGGTTTAGTGTTAGGGTTAAGGTTAATTTTTTTTTTTAAGTTGTTGAATGTAGGGTTTATAATTTGAGATTTAATATCAATTGTTTAGTACTTAATGTTTGGATTTATGTATTTGGGTCTTGAGGCTTGGGGTTTATGGTATTGTTAGGGTTAGGGTTAATGTAGGGTTAGGCTTAGGTTTTAGGTTATTTTTTTTTGTTTTAGGGTTTAGGGTTAAGCGTTAGAGTTGTATTATATATTTTTTATTGTTAGGATTTTGCTATTTTGGGCTTAGGGTTTCATGTTAGGGATTAGGATAGGGTTAAGGTTAGGTTTGGTGTTGGAGATAGGGTTAGAGTTAGGTTTGGGTTTTGGGGTTTTTTTTATTTTTGGTTTAAGATCTATGGTTTAATGTTTAATGTTTCGGTGTTTGTATTTTTGTCTTGGGGTTTCGAGTTAATGGTTTAGCGTTAGGGTTTGGTTTAGGGTAAGGATAACGGTTAAGGTTTTTTAGGCTTAGGATTTGTTGATTAGGATTTGAGGTTTAAGATCTATGGTTTGGTATTAAATGTTTGGATTTTCGTATTTTATACGTAGGGTTTCTTTTGGACATAGGGTTCAGGTTTTTGGTTTTGGGGTTAGGGTTAAGGTTAGGATTAGGGTTAGAGTGTAGATTTTTTTAGGTTGTATGGTTCATGGTTTGCATTTGAGGTTTAATATCAATGGTTTAGTATTTAATGTGTTTGTTTTTGTATTTTGGGCTAAGGGTTTTAGGTTTAGGGTTTAGGGTTAGGATTCACTTTAGGGTTAGGGTAAAGGTTATGGTTAGAGTTAGAATTTTCAGGTTTTTTTAGATGTTTTTGAGATTAGATTTAGAGTTTAAGGTTTATTATCAATGTTTTAGTGCTAAATATTATTTTTTTTGTATTTTGTTGTTGGGACTTAGGTTGATTTTTGGGTTTTAGGGTTAATGGTTAAGGACTTGTGTTGTAATATCTACGGTTTAGTATTTTTGTTATGATTTTGGTATTTAGCGCTTTGGGTTTAGGTTTTGGGGTTTCGGTTAAGGATAGGGTTGGGTTAGGGTTCGTGTTTGGGATAGAGCTAGGGTTAGGGTTTAGTTCTTTTTATCGTTTTAGGTTTTAGGATTTTTTTTCATATCTATGGTAAAGTGTTTAATGTTTGGGTTCTTGTATTTTGGGATGGGTTTTTTAGATAAATGGTTTAGGGTTAGGTTGAAGGTTGGGGTTAGGGTTAGGGTTTTTGGTTTAGGATTTGAGCTTTAATATCACAGGTTTACGATTTAATTTTTGGATTTTTGTATTTTTTGCTTTGGATTTCTTGTTAATGGTTTAGGTTTAGGGTTAGGGTTAGGGTTTAGTTTTTATTTTAGGTTTTAGGGTATGTGGTGTGCGATTTGAGATTCAACATCTATGGTTTAGTGATTAATGTTTGGGTTTTAATATTTTGGACTTATTTTTTTTTTTAATTTAGTGTTTAGGGTTAGGGTGTAGGTTTTTTTTTTTGGTTTTATGGTTCAAGGCTTAGCATTTGAGGTTTAAAATCTATGATTTAGTATTTAATGTTTGTGTTATGGTATTTTGGGCTTAGGGTTTTGGGTTCATGGTATAGGGTTAGGGTTAGTGTTATAATTAGGGTTAGAATTAGAGTTACGGTTTTGGTTTAGAATTTAACATTTTAAATCTATGGTTTACTGTTGAATTTGTGGGTTTTCGTATTTTGGACTTTGGTTTTTTTTTTTGCACTTAGAGTTTAGGGTTTAGTGTAAGGGATTGGTTAGAATTAGGGTTAATAAATTATTATTTTTTAGGTTATCTTGTTCAATATTTAGCAATTGAGGTTTAGAATCTATGGTTAGTACTTAATGTTTGGGTTTTTGTATTTTGGGCTTAGGGTTTTGGATTTATGGTTTAGGGTTAAAGTTAAGGTTACGACTAGGGTTAGGGTTAGATTTTTTTTGTTTTACATTTTTGGGTTTAGGGTAAATGATTTAAGATTTAATATCAATGGTTTAGTTTTTAATGTTTGGATTTCTGTATTTGGGTCTTGAGGCTAGGGGTTTATGGTAGTGTTATGGTTAGGGTTATTGTTAGGGTTACTGTTAGGTTTTAGATTATTTTTTAGGTTTTAGTGTTTGGGGTTTAGGTTTTGAGTTTTATTATATATGGTTTACTGTTAGGGTTTTGGTATTTTGGGTTTTCTGTTTTGGGTTTAGGGTTTAAGGTTAAGGATTGTGTTAGAGATAGGGTTAGAGTCATGTTTAGGGTCTAGGGTTTTTTTAAGTTTTGGGTTTTGGGGCTTAGAATTTTTTGTTTGAGATTTAATATTTACTGCTTAATGTTTGGGTTTTTGTATTTTGGGCTTGGAGTTTTGGGTTAATGGTTTAGCGTTAGGGATTTGGTTAGGATTAGGATTAGGGTTTAGGTTTTTTAGGGTTTTAAGATTTGTATAAAAGGATTTGACGTTTAAGATCTATGTTTTAGTATTTAATGTTTGGATAATTGTATTTTTGACTTAGGATTTCTTTGGGTTCAGGTTTTAGGTTTTGGTGTTAGGGTTAATGTTAGGATTAGTGTTAGGGTGTAAATTTTTTTAGATTGTATGGTTCATGTTTTAGCATTTGAAGTTTAATATCTATTGTTTAGTATTTAATGTTTCGGTTTTGGTATATTAGGCTTATGATTTTAGGTTTATGATTTAGGGTTAGGATTTGGGTTAAGGTTAGGGTCACGGTTAGGGTTAGGGTTTGAATTTTGGGGTTTTTTAGAGGTTTTTAAGATTAGGGTTTAAAATTTTATGTTTAATAACAATGTTTTAGTTTTAAATAATTATTTTTATGTATTTTGGGCTTGGGTTTTAGGGTTTTTGATATTGTTAGATTTAGGGTTAATTTTAGGGTTAGGGTAATGGTTTAGGTATTTTTATATGTTTTAGGGTTAATGGTTAAGGATTGGTGTTGTAATATCTACGGTTTAGTATTTTTTGTTAGTATTTTGGTATTTAGGGCTTTGGGTTTAGGTTTTACGGTTCGGGTTAAGGATAGGTTTTGGGTTAGGGTTCGGGTTTGGGATTCAGTTAAGGTTAGGGTTTTTTTAAGGTTTTATGTTTTAGGATTTTTGGTTTCTTAACTAAGGTGTAGTGTTTAATGTTTGGATTCTGGTAATTTTGGCCTGGTTATTTAGGTAAATGGTTTAGGATTAGGGTAAGGGTTAGTTTTAAGGATAGGGTTAGGGTTTGATTAGGGTTAGGGTAAGGGTTTTTTAGGATTTAGGGTTTTTGTTTAGGATTTGAGCTTTAAAATCTATGGTTTATTGTTAGATGTTAAGGTTTTTGTATTTCTGGCTTGGTATTTTGGGTTAATTATTTAGGTTTAGGGTTAGGGTTAGGGTTAGTGTTTAGTTTTTATTTTGGGTTTTAGGGTTTGAGGTTTAGGATTTGAGGTTTAATATCTATGGTTTAGTGCTTAATGTTTGGGTTTTTATATTTTTGACTTAGGGTTTTTTAGGGTTAGGGTGTAGGTTTTTCTAGATTTTATGGTTCAAGGTTTGGCATTGGAGGTTTCAAATCTATGGTTTTGTATTTAATGTTTGGGTTATGGTATTTAGGGATTAGGTTTTTGGTTTCATGGTATAGGGTTAGGGTTAGAGTTAGGGTTTTGGTTTAGAATTTGAGGTTTAAAATCTTTTTTTTTTTACTTTTTAATGTTTAAGTTTTCGTATTTTTGACATAGAGTTTTGGGTTCAGTGTAAGGGTTAGGTTAGAATTAGGATTAGGGTGTAGTATTTTATTTAGGTTTTATGGTACAGGATTTAGCATTTGAGGTTTAAAATCTATGGTTAGGTACTTAATATCTGGGTTTTTGTATTCTGGTATTAGGGTTTTGGATTTATGGTTTATGGTAAGGGTTAAGGTTAGGGCTAGGGTTAGGGTTATTTTTTTGGTTTTACGTTCTTGGGTTTAACTTTTAGGATTTCAGATTTAATATCGATGGTTTATTGTTTAATGTTTAGATTTCTGTATTTGGGTCTTGAGGTTTGAGGTTTATGGTAGTGTTAGCTTAGGGTTAGGTTTTAGGTTATTTTTTAGGTTTTAGGGTTTGGGATTAACGGTTTCAGTTGTATTATATATGGTTTACTGTTAGGTTTTGGGTTTTTTGGATGTATGGTTTAAGGTTAGGGATAAGGATATGGTTAAGGTTAGGGTTTGAGTTAGAGATAGGGTTAGAGTTAGGTTTATGTTCTAGTTTTTTTTAAGTTTTCGGTTTTGGGGCTTAGAATTTTTTGTTTAAGATCTATTGTATACTGTTTAATTTGTGTTTTTGTATTTTTGGCTTGGGGTTTCTGGTTAATGATTTAGCGTTAGGGTTTGGTTTTGGGTTAGGATAATGGTTTAGGTTTTTTTAGGTTTTAGGATTAATGGATAAGGATTTGAGGTTTAAGATCTATGGTTTATGTTTATTATTTTGATTTTTGTATGTTGAACTTAGGGTTTGTTTTGGACATACGGTTCAGGCTTTATGTTTTGGTTTTATGGATTAAGAATTTTTAGTTTAAGATTAATGGTTTACTGTTTAATGTTTGGGTTTTTGTATTTTAGGCTTGGAGTTTTGGGTTAATGGTTTAGCGCTAGGGTTTGGATTTGGATTGGGATTAGGGTTTAGGTTTTTTTTCTTGTTGTAGGATTTGTTGATTAGCATTTGAGGATTAAGATTTATGATTTAGTGTTAATGTTTGGATTTTTGTATGTTGGACTAAGGTTTCTTTTTGACATAGGGTTCAGGTTTTAGGTTTTGGGGTTAGGGTTAGGGTTAGGATTACGGTTAGGGTTTAGAATTTTTTAGGCTGTATGGTTTATGGTTTATCAATTGAGGTTTAAGTATCTATTGTTTAGTATTTAATGTTTGGGTTTTTGTATTTTGGGTTTATGGTTTAGGGTTAGGATTCGGGTTAAGGTTAGGGTCAGGGTTAGGGTTAGGGCTAGAATTATTTTTTTTTGACGTTTTTGAAATTAAGGTTGATAATTTTAGGTTTAATATGAATGTTTTAGTGTTTGATATTTATGTTTTGGTATTTTGGGCTTGGGGTTTAGGATTTATGATATGGTTAGATTTAGGGTTCATTTTAGGGTTAGGGTTATGGTTTACATTGTCTTTTATGTTTTAGGGTTAATGGTTAAGGATTTTTATTGTAATATCTACAGTTTAGTATTTTTTTTAGGATTTTGGTATTTATGAATTTTGGTTTAGGTTTTAGGGTTAGGGTTTTGGTTAGGGTTCGTGTTTGGGATAGAGTTATGGTTAGAGATTAGGTTTTTTTAAGGTTTTAGGATTTTTGGTTTCATATATATACCGTTTAGTGTTTAATGTTTGTCTTCTAGTCTTTTGGGCTTGTGGTTTTATGTAAATGTTTAGGGTTAGGGTTAGGGTTAGGGTTAGGTTTAATAATACGGTTAGGGTAAGGGTTTGGGTTAGGATTAGGGTTTTTTAGGTTTTCAGGTTTTTGGTTTAGGATTTGAGCTTTACAATCTATGGTTTAGTGTTTAACGTTTCGATTTTTGTATTTTTTTCTTGATTTCGGGTGAATGGTTTAGGCTTAGGGTTAAAGTTAGGGTTTAGTTTTTATTTTAAGTGTTAGAGTTTGTTGTTTAGGATTTGAGGTTTAAAATCTATGGGTTAGTGTTTAATGTTTGGGTTATGGTATTTTGGGCTTAGTATTTTGGGTTCATTTTATGGTTTAGTGTTAGTGTTATAATTAGAGTTAGAATTAGAGTTCGAATTAGTGTTTAGAATTTGAGGTTTAAAATATATGGTTTAATGTTTAATGTTTGGGTTTTCGTATTTTGGACTTAGGTTCTTTTTTTTTTTAATTTAGAGTTTAGGGTATAGTGAAGGGGTTAGGATAATATTAGGGATAGGGTGTAATTTTTTTTTAGGTTTATGGTTATGGAATTAGCATTTGAGGTTTCAAATCTATTATTTATTACTTAATGTTTGGGTTTTGGTTTTTTGGGATTAGGGTTTTAAATTTATTATTTAGGGTTAGGGTTAAGGATAGGGATAGGGTTAGGATTAAGTTTTTATTTCTTATGTTTTTGGCTTTAGAGTTTAGGATTTGAGATTTAATATCAATAGTTTAGTGTTTGATGTTTAGATTTCTGTATTTGGGTCTTGAGGATTGGGAGTTATGATAGTGCTAGGGTTAGGGTTAATGTTAGGGTTATGGTTAGGTTTTAGGTTATTTCTTATATTTAGGATTTGTAGTTAATAGTTTGAGTTGTATTATATTTGGTGTACTGTTAGGGTTTTGGTATTTTGTGTTTTGTGTTTTGTGTTTAGGGTTTATGGTTAGGGATAAGGACAGGGTTAAGGTTAGTGTTTGTGTGAGAGATAAGGGTAGAGTTAGGTTTGGGTTCTAGTTTTTTTTTTATGTTTTGGGCTTGGGAATTTAATATTTTTGGTTTAAGATCTATGGTTTACTATTTAATGTTTGGGTTT
The DNA here is from genome assembly GCA_027704805.1 of Solanum corneliomulleri. Classification (NCBI taxonomy): domain Eukaryota; kingdom Viridiplantae; phylum Streptophyta; class Magnoliopsida; order Solanales; family Solanaceae; genus Solanum; species Solanum corneliomulleri. Next base: position 19,173,348 of record JAKWIY010003060.1, on the reverse strand, counting down.
TTGTATTTTGGGCTTAGGGTTTCGGGTTAATGGTTTAGCGTTAGGGTTTGGGTTAGGGTAAGTATTATGGTTAAGTTTTTTTTAGGTTTTTAGGACTTGTAGATTAGGATTTGATGTTTAAGATCTATGGTTTAATTGTTTCATATTTGAATTTTTCGTATTTTGGACTTAGGGTTTCTTTAGGACATATGGTTCATGTTTTAGGTTTTTGAATTAGGGTTGGTATTTTTGACCTACCATTATGGGTTAGGGTTAAGATTAGGGTTAGGATTTTGTTTTTTTTTTTTGAGTTTTTTGGATTAAGGGTTTAAGATTTGAGGTTTAATATCAATGCTTTAGAGTTTAATGTTTGGGTTTTGGTATTATCGGCCTCGGGTTTAGGGTGTATGGTAGAGTTAGACTTAATGTTAATTTTAGGGTTAAGGTTAGGGTTTAGGTTATTTTTTAGGTTTTAGGGCTTGGGGTTAAGGGTTCGAGTTTTAATATCTTTGTTTAGTGTTTATTGTTAGGGTTTTGATATTTTTGGCCTTGGATTTTGGATTTAGGGTTTAGGGTTTAGGGTCAGGGTTGAGGTTAGGGTTCGTGTTAAGGATAAAGTTTAGTTTTATTTAGGTTTTAGGGTTTTGGGTTTAGGATTTTTCTTTAAAATCAATGCTTTAGTGTTTAATGGTTGGGTTTTGGTATATTTGGCTGGGGGTTTTGGTTTAATTTTTTTAGGGTAAAGGGTAAGGGTTTAGGTTATTTTTTTAGTTTTAGGATAGGTGATTTAGGATTTGATGTTTAAAATCTATTGTTTAGTGTTTAATTTTCGGGTTTCACATTTTGGACTTGTGTTTTTTTTATTATCTTGGACAATGGGCTTAGGGATTAGATTTTTTCGGTTAGGTTAGGGTTAGGATTAGGGTTAGTGTGTATTTTTTTTTTTGGTTTTGTGGTTCAGGGTTTAGCATTTGAGGTTTAAAATCTATGGTTTAATATTTACTGTTTGGGTTATGGTACCTTTGTCATTATTTTTTTAGTTGAATACCCTTGGAGGGGTAGAGGCTGAGCAACACCCCCATGCCTTATTATTTATAAAAAGCAAAAATATAAGGAGGGGGTATAAACCTAACCTCCGAATCTTAAGGTGGTTCAGAGTCAACTTTCCAAAAAAGGAAGTAACTCTTGCCTTTACAAAAAGATGAACCATAACACTAAGCACCTAGAAGAGATGACTCCTCTCAATACATAACATCTAGGAAACAGAAACAAGGGATACTCTCCCTTTACATTTTAAAAATTTCCATAAAACATATTCTATCCTATTCAAAGTAGCTATAATTTTGAATTATAGCTATGTTGAAAAGGGGATGATCATATTCTAAGGAGGCTCTTTGATTTTTAGTCTTTTTTCGTCTGAAAAATGGCATTTCCTGTCTGTCGAGCTGAGAGTAGGCACTAGCCTCTTTAGGTTAGCTATGACTGTAGAAGAATATTTGTGAAGGTGAAATTACATGACTATACTTGGATAGGGAGTCAGCCACCCAGTTGGCTTCTCTAAATGTATGCATACACTTGAAGTCTTGAGTCTATGTGATGAGAAATTAAAGTCTCTCCACATGAGTGATGATGCTCCATTGAGTCTTTGATTTTTGCATAACCCATTCCACCAATAGTTTGGAATTTACTTCTTATAAGATATTTTCGTATCCCATTTCAAGAACCCATGTAATTCCAAATATGGATGATTTGATCTCACCCGCATTGTTTGTGCCCTCTCCCCGTGATGCAAAGGTACCAATAAACTTCCTATTTAGTCTCCCACCACACCACCTGCATCAATTTTACATGCGTTTGATAGTGCACTGCCATTAGTGTTTATATTGATACACTGATATGGTGGTCTTCTCCATGTTACAATGGTTCCTTTAGTGATGTGGACACATCTTTATCCAAGAGGGATTAGCTCCCTCAATCTAGCAGTACATTTAGTTTGGAGGAAGGTAGTGGTCATCAGTCTAAAACATTCCATATAGATTGCATATCTGGCCTTTCTTAGATTAGATGGTTTACCCACATTTTTGCTAGCACATTTATTCTTCCACAGGTTCCAGTAGATGAAAATAGGTATGGCCTGTAACATAAGATTGTGTTCTTTATTTCTGGATTTAGTTGCCCACCACAGTATGATGAGTTGCTGTAGTGAAGTTTGGTTTATCCTGAGTCCTGCTACTTCAGCACTAATGGCATTAGTAGGGAGTTTTCCTCTAAGGGCCCTCCATACTAAAAATTAAGCTTTAAAACGAATATTTTTATGCCAAATCAGAGAATTAAGAGAAGATCAGAATTTTTTTTCTCCTAAATTTTATTCTTGACAGTAGAGAAGTTAAATTGTCCTTTTTTGTTCAACTTCAAAATGGCCTTGTAACGACCTGTTTAGTCGTTTTGAGTAGCAAATTTTATTTCTGGAAAAACTGGCTGATACGACGGACCCCACGACGGACCGTCGAGGGGGTCGTTCCATAACACTTAGAAATTAGAAAATTGGGTGCTGAAATCGACTCTCTGAACTTCATGACGAAATGGCAGGACAGACCGTCACAGGCGTGACGGACCGTCACAGGCGTGACGGACCGTCACAGATTCTTTAGTGGAAATTGAGTCTCTGAACTTTGCGACGACTTGAAGGACGGACCGTCGCAGGCACGACGGGCCGTCACAGGTTGCGTAATCCCAGTCTGGGTCGGATTTCTTTAAATGTTTTAAGGGACGTTTTTGACTATTCCTGCTTTAATTATAAAGTTAGTGGGTTAATGTTAATAAGTCTAATTACTTGGGGGTTAAAAGAGGTAACCTTGAGTTAATTAGTGGGTTATTATTTCCATCTTTTGTACTTAATTATATGTTAATTAGGGTAAAAGAAGGAGGGTTTGAATAAGAAAATAGAAAGAACAAAGAAGAGAGGAACGATCGATCAAGAGAGAGAGGATAACAAAGCTTTGGGAAATTGCTTGCTAGATCACGAATCTTCGGTGGAGGTAGGTTATGGTTTTGACACTATTCATAGTAAACTCTTAATAGCGAATTATATGTAATGGTAGTATTGTAAACCCTTCTATATGCTTAATTGTATGTTTGCATGAATGTGATTACATAATTGTGATAAAATAAGCATGATGAAGCTATTGAATCCTAAATCTTGAAAGAAACCCTAATCTACTATGTTAATGATGATGCCTTGGTATAAAGAAGGCTTGATGAACTGAAGTAATGGATTGATGATGCCTTGGTATAAGAGAAGGCTTGATGAATTGATAGAATGAGATTAGTGGATCGGAGTGTCACGTTCCGACACATAGAATTAGTGGATCGGAGTGTCACGTTCCAAAACATAGAATTAAGGGATCGGGTGTCACGAACCGACACGTAGAATTAGGGGATCGGAGTGTCACGTTCTGTCACATAGAATTAAGGGATCGGTGTCACGAACCGACACGTAGAATTAGGGGATCGGAGTGTCACGTTCCGACACATAGTATTAGGGGATCGGTGTCATGAACCGACACGTAGAAGTAGGGGATCGGAGTGTCACGTACCGACACATAGTAGTAGGGGAGCGGAGTGTCACGTACCGACACAAGAGGAAGAAAGATAATGAATCTTAAAAGATGTAAATGTACTCAATTTAATGAACCTAATTCCCAAATGAGTATGGTACTGAGGCTTGTGTCCTCAAGGATGAACTTGGTGCTACTTATTGATGATTATAGTAGTTGTTGTTGCTACATGTTGAGTATTATAGTTGATTTATGATATTAACTGATATATACTGTTTTCTATTTTGAGTTGGCCGATGATACCTACTCAGTACTTGTGTTTTGTACTGACCCCTACTTGTATGTTTCTTTCTTTGTTATTTGTGGAGTGCAGCAAACGTGCCGTCGTCTTTAAATCAACCGCAACTCTAGCCAGTCTTCACTACATCAGAAATTCAGGGTGAGCTAATGCTTCTAGCTTGGACTGGATCTTCTTCTTCAAGTCTTGATGCCTTGAACTTCCGGCATGGATTAGCTTTTATTTGTTTTAGCTTCTTAGAATACTCTTAGTTTAGTAATTTGATCATAGATGTTCTTGTGATGATGACTTCCAGATTTTGGGGATAATAATAGTTATTGAATTGATTTTATTAATGAGTTTAAGTCTTCCGCAATGTGTTTTGTTAATTATGTTTGAAATGTTGGGGTTTAGATTGGTTGGTTCGCTCACATAGTAGGTTAAGTGTGGGTGCTAGTCGCGGCTCGGTTTTGGGTCGTGACAGGCCTGGTCTTGTAGTTATTGTTGTTGCAAAGGAACTGTTATAGCTAAAATGTTTGGCAATTGACACTCAAGAGCCTGTTGCATTAGTTTGTTCTAGTTCCATTGCCCATCTTCCCAAAAATCTGCTATTATGCTATTATTAAATATGTTACTTTTGGAGGAGAGTTGTTCCTCTCCTTGTCTTTGATTGGGTGTATCTATCCTTATCTTTAGACTGTAAACCTATGTTAGCTTGTTCATTCTTGTGCCTATCCTTTTGCTCAAGATTGAATTCAATTGAGAAATGCGATGTTATCCTTTGTTGCTGCTCCAGGTTCTTGTTGTTGACCTTTGAGAGTCAGGCTTGCTTCCATGGTCCTGTCTCCCCATGTTTTTATTTTGAGATTTTTGTCCTTCTCATTTCACTCAGACTATTCTCCTTGATTGTTTTCCTTGGGAGAAAGATTAGACATATCAATGAGATGGACATTATGATCAATTATACTATCTTCACAAGCTTTGTTGCCATCAATTTCTTTTGCCTGTTTTCTTGGTCACCGAAGTTCCTATTATAGGCAACTTAGATATCGATTCTACTTGATATTCATGAATGATGAACTCCATCTTAAGGTTAGTAAACCCTTGTAGGTAACTAAATTCGATTCATCACAGAGGTTTCTCAATTTTGAGATCGACTCTCCTGAAACCTATACACAATTTTCCCGAAAATCGCCTGTTGAGATTTCTAAGCTTGCACGGTGGAATTCCTTGAATTTGGAGTATAATGTAGTTGTTTAGTAGTAGAATCATTCTTTGTAACATTATATTCCTGATTCAATCAAATGGATTATGGGGAATAAATTTGTGATTCGTTTCTATTTCCCTATTGTAATTGTCACTGTTCATTGCTTCTTCAATCCGCAAATTCCCAAAGTTGTGTGATGAATTAAAAAATGTTCTTGGTTCATTGTGTTCATATTCTTGAGGAACCCTTTTTGGATAAAGTGAGACGATCTGAGAGGAACCACCAATGGCTCACGCGCCATCTCTTCCTAGCTATACTAGACGTTAGAGCTAGCCATTGGTAATTACCTAGATTGTGTGTGCTTTAGAAAGATATTAGAGAGAGAAAATATTTTAGAGTTTTTGAAAAGCCTAGAGGTATTTTGAGCTTAGGTTGTCGAGTTCATGGTTTAAGTTAGGGTTAGGGTTAAGGTTAGCGTTAGGGTTAGGGTTAGTGTTAGGACTCTGTTTTTTTTAGGTTTTTGGGCTTAGGTTTTAGGATTTGAGTTTTATTATCAATGGTTGAATTAATGTTTGGGCAGTATTTTGGTTTTAGGTTTTGTGGTTGGGTTACGGTTAGGGTTAATTTAAGGGTTAGGGCTATGATTTAGGTTATAATTTAGGTATTACGATTTGGAACAAGGATTTGTGTTTTTAATATCTATTGTTTAGTGTTTAATGTTTTGGTTTTGGTATTTAGATTTTGTGTTTAGAATTTAGTGTTAGTCTTAGGGTCGAGGATAGGGTTAGGCTTATGGTTAGGGATAGGGTTAGGATAAAATCTATGTTTTAGTGTTTAATGTTTGGGTTTTGGTATTTTAGACTTGGGGTTTCAGGCTAAAGGTTCAAATTTAAGGTTTGGCTAAGAGTTAGTATTAGGGTTTAGTTTTTTTTTAGGTTTTAGAGTTTGTGTTTTAGAATAGAGGTTTAAAATCAATAGTTTAGTGTTCAATGTTTGGGTTCGTATTTTCTGACTAAAGGATTATATGGACTTTTTTATATGGTGCTCTATAAAATAGATTTCATCACAAGAATAATGGATGTTTTGTTAAAATTTAATTACCCTTGGATGGGTAGGGGCTGAGCAACACCCATAGGCCTTAACATTAATAAAAATCAAAATACAAGGAGCGAGACATAAACCTAACCTCCGAACCTATGATGGTTTAAAGTCAACTTCCAAAAAGTAGAAGTCAACTCCTTCCCTTACAAAAAAGTAAACCTAACCTCCAACCAATGATGGTTTAATGTCAACTTCCAAAAAGTAGAAGTCAACTCCTCCCCTTAAAAAAAAGATGAAAAAAAATACTTAGTACCTAGGAGAGAGGACTCTTTTCCATACATAGTATCTAGGAAGAATAAACATGGGATACTCTCCCTTTACATTTTCAAAAATTATAAAACTATTCTAACCTATTCAAAGAAGCTATAATTTTGAATTATAGCTATGTTTAAAAGATAATATAATGATCAAGGAGGTTATTTAATTTTCTTGGTCTTCTTCCTCCTAAAGCTAAGCATTTCCAATAAGTCAAGTAGACAATATGACTTTGCTTCCTTAGTCAGTTGTTGGCTATTGAAATAAACCTGGGGAATGGCAATCTTTTGGCTGTGTTTGGAAAGTGCATCAACAACCAAACTTGCTTCTCTAAATACATGTATGCATTTGATGTTTTGGGTCTGAGTGATGGGATTCTGTAGTCTTCCAAATTGTAACATGGTGCTCCATTTGGGGGATGCTTTCTGTAGGATCCAATTCACAACTAGCTGAGAATCAAGTTCCGAAAATATGTTCCTGAAACCAAGTTCCGGTGCCAAAGTTAAACAAAAAATGGCTAATTCGATTTATGCTTTGTGGTTTCTTCCTTCTCCAAGTGGTGTTGTGAAGACCATTAATAGTTTTCCATATTTGTCCCTTAGAATACCTCCAGCTCCAAGATTACTAGGGTTAGTGACTTCACTATCATCAATATATACCTTGATCCACTGGTTTGGTTTTTTTTTTTAATATTTTACCATGTTTTCCTTGTTGTTGCCTTTTTGAATTAAATCTGTCCACTTGGAAGGCCATTTCACTTGAGGAAAAACAATGGTCAACATTTTGTTGTTGTCCTTGTATACTGCATATTTCACCCTGCTGATGTTGGTTGTTTTACAACCATATTTGCAGGCACACCTATTCTTCCATAAGATACAACTAGTGAATATAGGTGTGGATTGCAAAAGCAGTTTATGAGCTGCATTATTTGACTTTGTTGTCCACCAGTGTTGGATCAGTTGTTGTAGTGAAGGGTGGTTTGGATTGATTACTGCAAAGCTACTCCACACTTTGGCTGCAAATTGTCCTTAGTTGAAGATGTGCTCTATGGTTTCCATACCTGCTCTGTCAAGACAACAAAAACAGTGTGATGGCTCAACGCAAAAGTTAGCCAATTTTTCATTTGTAGTGTGTTTACGCCTTAGAGTTCTCCATATAAAATAGAGGGTTTAAAAGCAACGTTATTATGCCATAAAAGACATTAAAAGTTATTTTTGGTTCTTTTTTCCTTGATATCTTCCCTGAATGAAAGCAACTAAAGCCTCCATAAGTGTTGAGTTTCCACACTTCTTGGTCATGAAGGTGGTGTTTAGGATAGATCTCTATTGCAATGATTTTGGAGAGTTGCCTAGCTAGTGCCTGCTGTATTAATTTGCTCCATTTTCACTTTTCTTGTTCCTAAAATTCAGCCACCGTAGAATTTTTTAATTTCTTACTATTGGTGGTGAATTGTGCTAATGGTCCAGTGCCAAGCCAATTATCCCACCAAAAGGAACAGTTTGCTGCTTGATATTTCCATTGGATATGTTGTTTAGCTTGGTGTCTATTCAATAGCATGTATTTCCTACTCAATGAATCTCCATTGTCCCAATTTTCGTTTACAAGGGATGTCTTGCAATAATTTCCTCTAAAGAAATCTCCCCGCAAATTTTGTTTTCTTCTAATCAACCACAAGTGCTTTAATTGGAAAGCACTACAGATATCCTTTAAGTTTCTCATTCCCACACCCCCTTCATCATATGGGAAGATTAGATTTTTCCATGATGCCCAATGATGCTTCTTATTATCACTTTTACATCCCCAGCTAGGAGCTTTCTAATCTGCTTAAATACGGTGGATGGAGGAGTTATTGCAGACAATAAATTCACATGAAGAGTCTGTAACATATGTTTTGTAAGGACAACTTTGCCACCATAGTTGTGGTTGGTTTGCAAACCTATAATCATGCATCCAACTTTGTTCACAAGGACAGAAAAATTAAATTCCTAGGCCTACCAAAAAATTAAGGGTAGCCTAGGTAAGTATGACGGCCCTATTGTTGTGTAAAACATGTGAGACTTTTAATTCTTTCTCTTGTGCTATTCAAGGCATTAGAGTGTAGAATAAAATGACTCTTTTCTTCATTTATAAGTTGCCCCAACGTATATTTATACTTCTTTAATGTTTTCATCAAAAGTTTTAAGGGTTTTGCATCTTCCAGAGGTTAAAAGTATTATATCATGAGCAAAGCTCAGGTGGTTCACTTCAGGCCCCCTCATTTCCATGAAAAAACCATGATAATCAGGGTGAGTATCTAACTTGTTGAGAGAAAGAAACCATACCTCTTACCTTGCTTTAGGCCTATAGTGGAATGAAAGAAACCATACCTCTTACCATTAACAAAGATTGAGTACCAATTGTTGGCCACAATTCTCCACACCATATGAATGAAAATTTCAGCAAACCCCATTTTCCTTAGAACTAGGAATATGTATGATCATGAAACCTTTTCATAAGCTTTTTCCATGTCTATATTTATAATGACACTGCTCCCAATGTTGGGTTTCTTGATTTGGTGAATGATTTCCCGAGCAAACATGATGTTTTCAGAAATACTTCTACCTATAACAAACCCAGATTGATTGGGAGAGATAACAGAAAGGAGGATAGGACTAACTCGTTTCCTCACTAACTTAGATATAATCTTCCTTATGAAGTTGATCTGACTTAAAGGCCTAAAGTAAGTTAGTATAGTAAGATTATTCACATCAGGAAGAAGGACAATACAAGAATGGGAGAAGTACTTAGGAATCATTTGGCCACTAAAGAAATCCTGAACAACTTCCATTAAATCATTCTTTATAATGTACCAACTCTTCTGAAAGAAGTAACCATCAATACAATAAGGGCCAAATGCATAATTAGGATAAATAGAGAAGATCACACTCTTAAGTTCATCCATACTGCGAATACAGTTGAATTATGTATTTTGCTCCTATTTGATCATCCTTGTAATGCATTCCAAAGTGTTCTCGTTAATAAGATTTTCCTCTCCAGAAAAAATCTCTTTGAAATGATCACAATCTCCCTAAGCAATATTATTCTCACCCTGTATCCATTCCCCATTTTCACTGATAATTTTGTGAACAAATAACTGCCTACTTCTTTCTCTTATAACGGAGTGGAAGTATGAAGAATTTTAATCACCTTCCTTAAACCATTGGAGCTGGGTTTTCTGCTTCAAAATATTGTCTTCTAGTTTGAGAAATTTGATGTACTGGGAATTGATCTCATGAAGGGCATTTTTACCAGGGCCCTGTCAAGTCTCTTCAATATTAGGTGATTAATATCCCTCTTGTTGGACCATGTGAATTTGTGACTACTGAAACCAATGTCCAAAAGGCCACAGGCTTCAATGACAGCCATAAAATCCAAGATTTTGATAATATTATAGGGTACTCCTCCCACCTTTACTTTCACTGCAGGTATAACATTGATCACGCACTGAGAACCAAAGCTTGGTATCCATAATGTCTTGTTGTAACATCTTATCCTAAAGAGGTCTCCTGAGATGATCGTTGCATTTTCCATAGACAATAGTAGTAGTAAATTTACATTGTAACTCATTGTGTTTCATTTCACAATTGATTTGTTGTTCATAATTATCAAGAATATTAGAGTCAATATCAGTGCTCCAAAAACCTATAATTTTACCATTTTAGTTACAAGTAGCAATCTCCATGTTGAGATAGACTTTAAAACTTTGAACATGTACACTATCTTAGAATTGTTCCAAAATAGTGATAATTGATAATTGATAATTGATAAATTTTCGTAAGCATTTTGAGTCTCTCCAACACCCTTTGAGTGTTGATCCCTCTCACATTCCATATGATTTTACTGATCATTAGGAAGATCTAGAGGAAAATAGTCTAGTATTGTCCTTCCAGTTGTTGCAGTGTTGACATCTTGATTCTTGAAATGAAATTTGTTATGCTGGAACCCTCTTGGAGATAAGAATTGACCAAAGCCTAATCATTAGATGGACTAAAAGTTTTAATAAGAGCCTCACTAGTCCCCTCATCCTAATCCAGGTATGCAAGGGAAAGGTTTTCCTTATCCAACTCATCTTCAGAATTATCCAGAACATACGGTTTTGCTTATCCAACTGATCTTTAGAATTATCCATAACATACTCATTAACCAAAAGTGCAGTATTAACTTGAAAAAATTGTTGTTGCTTATCAGGTGGATCAGTTGAAGGTGGGGTCATGTACTGAGCCTGTAGAGGGATATCCAGCCCTTAGTTGTCATTGACCATAACAATTCTGTTGCATGGTTCCTCCCTCATTCCATGTCTTTCATCACCTACATTGTCTTGCTGCTTACTTTGTCTCCTCTTAGCAACATCCTTTTTTGTTTGTAGGGCATATTTTTTTCTCTTGGGAGTGCTTTCAGGAGTACAATCATCAATCTGCTCCCCCTTATCTTTTATCTTGCTAACCTTGTAATTTTCCACATTGTCCTCTTTTTTATTTTGCTTTTTTTCCTTATTTTTTGGAGAGTTCTATTGCCTGTTATTGCCTGTCTGAACCTGTTGTTGAGTCTGTTAATGTTGCCCCTATTGTTTCTTGTCTCTATGATTTTTAAAGAGTCTAAATTATGGACTATGGTCAGTGTACAACCCCTCATGTAGAACATGAGGCAAACTCCCTACTTTGGTAAACCCTTCATGCAAATTAGTAGGTTCCTGTTGCAACCCCTCATCCATGCCTCTAACAACTTCACCATTCTTATTCAACACATTAAAAGAGTTAGGTTGCATAACTATGATACCTACATCTTTGAAGGTTCGATTTTGATCAGATGGTCTTGTGATAGGGGAACATCTATTTGTGTTTCCCACTGAGTCAGTCATCTCCTGTCTTGGTGCTCCTCTTGGTATAATTCATTATTTTCCTTCATACACAAGTTAGTGAAAGAATTCTGATAAAGATTATAGGAGATACCTATTTGCTGAGTTGGTCTCTCAAGTTGTTCACTTGCTAGCTTGTTTGCTGCAGAGATAGGTTTCCATGCTGTCTTGGTGGATTTTTCTTCCTGTGGTTTGGTATTCTGCCTTTATTGTGTGTGATACTTCTCCTCCACTTGCTGCTCTGTTTGTTTCCATTTCCCCTTAAAATTATTGTTTTGCAGTTTTTTCTATCTATTCTCCTTTGTCTGTGTTTGAAGATTCTCCTTCCCTTTGTGTTTTTGTTGTTCCCTGTTTTCGTATTTTTTTCTCATTTTCTTTTTCCATACTTTGGATGTAATCATCATCCCTCATCTATGAATTGCACTCTTCTATATCATGGCCATTGTGTCTGCAGTACTCACAATAGGGTTGAATGTTTTCATACTCAACAAGTTTCCAATTACCTATACTGTCATCATCATTATCTAAATCAACCCACACATGCCTTGGCCTAGGTTTAGTCAAGTCAATTTGCAGTTTAATCTTGGCCATACCAGCTCTATATATTTTAATGGACGCAATGTCCAAATATAACACATTGCCTACAAATTCCATGTGCGGAATAAGGAATGGTTTTTGGAAGTAATGCCAGGGTAGACATAGACATGGTAGGAGAATCCAAACTAGAACAATGGGGTTTTCCTCTTCCAGAGTATATAATAATGTCACACCTTGTATTCTCATGAGCTTGCCCTCAATAGTCATCCTTTGTTGAGTCCAAACAGTGTTGTAGTCTAGCTCATTTGTAGATCAATAACATATGCCTAGAGTTATAATGAGCTTTATTAACCCATAACATAGTTGGGTTTGTTGAATAAAGCTCTTCCTGATAAGTTCCATCTTAGTCATAGTTGTACTAAATTTCCCTACCTGACTATATTTACAACCAACAATTAGTGTATGTATATAATCATGCATATCAAATATAACTGCAGTCTGTCCTTGTTTGGTAGTCTACCTAGGGGTAGTTTTTACAGAAATAATCGATTTTTTGGCCGCATGAATATGTCTTAACCTTGCTACCAAGGTATGAACCATAGCGTAGGAGCAAGTTGGGGGTTATTTCAATATGGAGGAGTGTGTTTATCAAAATTGCTAGAGATTTTAGGAAATTCTCTATGGTATTTGTTTGGATCATTGTTCTTCCCCATATTACTTTATTGTTTTGTCTCAGATTACACTCCCTTTTCATTTAATTTTGCTCACTTTTATTCAAAACCTTATTGACTATACCCTTCTATACTAGATCACCAGATTTATCAGTTAAATTTCCCAAAACATTTTCATGAACATGGCCAACACTGTCATAGTTATAATTATGATTTTGTAAAGAATTGAGTTGAGATACTTACTTGAATGATGTTCATTCCCCGTCTACTCAGTGTAATTTTGTTGCTGTCCTTATATGTTGATACCCTCATTCCGGTTATTGTATCCTGCTTCCATACCTGTAGTCAATTGATTATCCTTAAATGTTGTGTTCTCGACTGGCTTCACCCAAAAAGAGAAGTGTAATGAGCTCCTTACATCGATTACTACTCTTGGTTGAGTTCCTGCGTTGGTTTGTTGAAGTTTCAAACCTAGAACACCATCCCTAGATTCGCCATTTTCTATCTAACCGATGATTGCATTTTCAAGTTGTATTGCCCAGAATTTCCAATTGGATTATAATCTTGAAGTATTTGATTGAATATTTTGGTGAGGTGAAAATAAGCATTAGAATCAACTTCATTTTGACCTCCATTAGCAACTTTCTTTCAAACAACATTTGGGTCACCAAAATTTATGTCACTTGTGACCTGGCCTTCTTTTGAGGTTGAAATTGTTGTAAGATGTATGTAGTCCTAAGGGGAATAAACCTCAATAGGTAAATTACCTTGAAATAACTGCGAAATTGGTCGATTTTAAGATCAATTTCGTGCGACTTCCCTAGAAATCGCCACTTCTTTTCTCTCAATTGGCATGGTCAAATTGCATGATTTTGAAGTAAGTTGTTGCCATTGATTAGTAGAAACATTCCCGATATCCCTATCTTCTTTATTTAACCTAATGGATTTAGGGGAAATAATTTTGCGATTCGTTGCCATTCAACTCTTGGAACTCGCACTATTGATCTCTTCGATCAATGACAAATTCCCAGAGTTTTGAGATGAATTAGAGAGTGGTTCTTGATTTATTGTGATCATATTCTTCAAGCACCCCTGTTGGCGCTCGTCTGGTGGTCTATAAGAGGCCTCTGGTGGCTCACACGCCTTCTCCATCTGCTAAACTAGCCGTTAGAGTCAGCTGTTAGTCAATTCCCTAGAGAGCGTGCATTAGAGAGAGAAATTAGAGAAGAAAAAAATTAGGAAATGGGGAAGCGATGGAATAATGGACTTAGGTCTAGGGTTTAGGGTTTAGGGTTAGGATTAGGGTTAGGATTAGTCTTAGGGTGTAGGTTTTTGTAGGTTTTATGATTCAGGGTTTAGCATTTGAGGATTAACTTCTATGGTTTCATATTTAATGTTTGGGTTTTGGTATTTTGGGCTTAGGGTTTTGGATTATTTTTTAGCGTTAGACTTAGGGTTAGGTTTAAGGGTAGGGTTAGGGTTAGGGTTTGTTTTTTTTGTTTTTTTAGGTTTGGGTTTAGGATTTTGGATTTGAGGTTTAATATCAATGGTTTAGTGTTTAATGTGTTTTTGTTGGAATGACCCTTGTTGTGGTTTAGGGGATGAGTAACACCCCATGCCTTATCATTTGTCAAAAAATATGTACAAGAAAGGGGGCTATACCTTACCTTCATACCTTTGATGGGTCAAATTGACCTACATACGAAGGTCAGTCCATTTAAGCTTACAAAATGTATATATTCTAACATCAAATTCTGTGATAGGATAAACAAGGGAGACTCTTCCCTTACAAATGAATATGTAAAAACCTAACAATATTCTAAACAATCTATACATATAGACAATTAGAATAAGTTATGAAAGAAAGAATAATTTTTCTATAAGGTAATCATCTTGTCAACATCGACCAGTGTGTTCATCATGGTGGTTCTTTAATCCTTTTAACCTTCTTTCCTATAAAGTTTTGCATTCCAAGATTTTCCAATATTTAGCTTCCTTTGATAATCACACGAGTTGATTTTCAGTGTAAAGTGTTGTGTGATATATTCTTTATGACTCCGCTTTGACACTAAATTTGTTGTTCCATTTGCTTCACGATATACATGGCTGCATTTGAAGAAGTCAACTTTACTAGAAATCATTTGTATTGCAGTGACATCCTACCTGCTTCTCCATGTGCTAATTGAATTATTGATCCATTTGCTTAGTAATTCCGAATCCACATCTAAAATAATTCGTTTATGACCATGTTGTTCACACTAACTAATTCGTGCAATGTTGCCTTACTCTCGGTATTATTTTTAGTACCAAAATAATAAAGAATAGAATACGCACAAACTAATTTACCTTGATGATCCCTTAAAATGCCTCCCCTAGCTATTCTTGCTGGATTGTGCATAACACAATCATAAGTGTTTATCTTATTTATTCCTATTGCATGTTTTTCCCATTGTACCATAGTGGCCTTATACTGTTGCGACATTGCTCAATCAAGCTGATAAGTACTCCCCAGGTATGAGGCCATTTAATGTTAGTACAATATACACTTAACGCCTTGTTATGTCATAAAATATCGTATACTGAACTCTTTGTACTTGATTTTTCCCCTCCATGCTTTACTGCACACCTGTTTTTCCACAAATGCCATCACATAAATCAGGTAAAACTTGTAATAAAGTATTTTGTACCTCATTCTCATATCGAAGACTCGTTCAATGCATTAACAAGATCCTCAAATTGCTACTAATATTTTGTGTGCCCAACTGTTCTGCAAGTTTCTGCCAAATATATTTAGCAAATTGTCCATTCAGCAAGATGTGATTGATTTCATCCTTCCCTAGTCTATGACAACAATAAAAATTGGCAACTTCCTTTCAAAAGTAAGAATTTTTTCATTGGTAGGTTATATACCCCTATAAGCTCTCGAAATAAAGAAAGATAACTTGGAAGGCAACTTTTTATGCCAAATAATTTTATTAATAGGGTTTTTTGTATGCTTGTTTATTATGATTTCACTAGTAGTAACTATAGAGAATTGCACATTTTCAGCAGGGATCCAATTAGCTGAGTTAGGTTGACCTTCATGGTATTGAATATTGATACCAAGAATGATAAGGATTAGTAATGGAGGGGCATTTTGTCAAACCTCCCTTTCCGTCCAATCTCCGGACTCTAAAAAATAAGATACTATAATATTGTTCAAACTCTAAATATTGTCACAATACTTAGCTAGAGGTCCATCCCCAAGCCAATTATCCCACAAAAAGCTACACGTGCCTAAGTGAATGTTCCAACTGATATGTGATTCAATGACCTCTGTATTTCTAGTAAGATACCTCTAAACCAGTGACTGCCCATTACGATATTTTAGCCACTATGTTAGATCGTTGATAATATTTGGATTTAAAAAAGACCTCCCACAAAGATTTTTTGGTTCTAAATTACCACCATTATTTATATTGGAAACACATACAAATATCTTCCAATAATCTTATCCCAATTCCCCCACTCATCCGTAGGATACCCTAGACATTCCCATGACGCCCAATGGTTCTTTTCCATTCCAGTCCCCCAAAATAAATCAGCCATGACATTTTAATGTATTTCAATATAGTGTTAGGTGGAGAAATTGCGGCGATAGTGTGAATAGGCATAGATTGTAAATCATGTTTTGCTAAAGTTATATTACGTGCAAAACATAATATTTTAGATTGTAAAAAAGTGATTCTCTAAATCACTTTATCCACTAATTCTGAGTAATAGATGATCCTTTGTCTCCCTGTATATAGTGGGCATGCTAAGAACTTAATAGGATTATCCTTCATACAAAAACCAATTTCATCTTCAAAAATTGCAATAATATCCTCATCGGTATGTGTAGTAACCATTAAATTTTTTTTCTTTATTTAGCAATTGATTAGAAACTTTTTCATTTGAAGTAATGGTCTTATGATAAGTTGCAAATAAGTTCTTATATTAGAAAAAAAAATGATAATATCATCCGCAAAACATAAACAACTAATTTGTGTCCCTTTAAGCTCCATACAAAACCCCTTATACAACAGATTTTGATAACATGATGGATGACCTTGCTTAGGACCTCTAGTATAATGAAAAAAACAATGAATTTACCATTGATGACTATAGAGTACCAATTACTTCTCATGATTCTCCATACTATATCAATGAATATCTCCACAAATCCCATCCTTATTAAGACCAAACAAGCATAAGCCCAAGATAGTGTATCATAGGCTTTGACCATATCTAGTTTAACGACCACATTAGAAACATCTGTCGTATGCTTAATAAAATGAATGATCTCTTGAGCAAACATTATATTTTATGAAATACTCCTCCCTCTGACAAAACCAGATTTATTAGCTGAAATAAGGTTAGGAGAATTGGAGCTAACCTTGAACTCATGATTTTTGAAATAATTTTGCTAGAGAAGTTAATAGGCTAATGGGTCTATAATCCTTAAGCTTATAGCGATGTTCTATTTTAAGAGAAAAATTAGACAAGAATGAGTCATGGTTTTATGAATATCTTGAGCAATAAAGAATGATTGAACATCATCAAGCAAATCAACCTTAATTATATCAGAACAAGTCTGATAAAATTTACCTCCTATATCATTCGGACCCACTGTTGAATCACGATTCATAGCTAATACCACTCTTCTTAATTCTTCCATGTTCGACATACTTTCCAAGACTAAATTTGTTCATGAGTAACCATATCAAGAATACATTGGAAAATATCCTCATTGATTCTATTATTATTGCTAGCGAAGATAGTTTGATAATAATGACAAGATTTTCTGGTAATATCATCATCACTCTGTACCCAATATCCCGAATCTATTAAAATTTTATGCATAAATATTCTCACTACACCATTTTAGGTCCACGACAACACTAAATCTGGACAACACTCATAAAGTTTTGCCTAAAATACTTTTGGGGTCGTTTTTAAAGTGTAGCCAAAGATTTTGACTTTTAGTTACACTAATATTAGCAACACTTCTAAAGTGTACTCTTTAATTGGATAACCTACACTTTATAAGTGTTGTTTTAGTTGGCAACAACTATTTACATAAATTGCCACACTTTTAAGGTGTGTTATTTTTATAATTGTTAATACAACACATGAAAAATGTGGCCATAGTGTTTTCCCAAAAATTTTATATTCCCTCTAACATTTTAACATTAAAATTTGATCTCCCTCCATTTTTATTTGGTCAAAAAATAAAACACTAAAGAAATATTAAAAAGAATAAAACATTAAAACAATAAAAAGGGCAACATTCCTAAAACTTTAGCTTAAACATTCACTTTTAGCTGAAGAACACGTTTTCGTCCAGAACTGAAGAACCCATTTGCAAGAACTGAAAAAGAGGATCGAAGAATGGAAGAAATCGATTTTCGTCACAAATTCTGTCAAAGTTCAGTTGAAGAACACTATTTTCAGCCAAAGAATCAAAGAGCAATGTGATTCCTCTAAAGAGAACTAAAGAAGACGATCCTCCTCTCAGAGCTTCGTTGTTCAAGATTGGAGAGCTAAAGAAGACGATTTTCTTCAAAGATTCTTGGGTAAACTTTTGTTTCATCAGATTTCCTTTTGAAAGTTGAAAGAAAATGCTTCACAAATCAACTTGCTTCATATCTTAAAGCTTTAGGGTTGTTGGAATAGAGTTTATCAGGTAAGATATTTTATCTTCAAAAGTCTAAATTATAGCTCTAAGATTTTGATATTCTTTTGTGTCAGTCAAAAATTAAAGTTAGGGTTTTTATGACTTGTATTATTGATACAAATTTTATTGATTTAGGGAGTTTAGTTTGTAGTTGTATGACGTATAAATGGGCAGATTATCTTTGACAGACTAATTTTTTCTCTTGAATGTTGAATGTAGAAGCTGAAGCTAAGTCAAAAGTATCTGAAGAACTAAGTTGTAGCTAAGTTATCTTTCTTCCCAAAAGAACTAAAGTGTTGAAGCAGGCGATACCTATAATATTTTTTCCCTAATATAGATTTCGTCAAGTGTAAGTAGCTACTCTACATGAATTTGAAAGAGTTTTAATGTATGTTTTAATGTCACTGTTTTTTAGCCTTTTTTAGTCTTCATGAGTTCATTATTGTGCTCGTCTTAATCTTGATTTGTTCCGTTGTTAACACCATTGATTATGTCTTGTAGCTATTTGGTGGTAAAAATTTTCTTTTTTCGACTACATGTCTTGAAGTTTCTAGAAGTCATTGTTGTTTGTCTAGTGCATTTTTCAAGTATAGATCAGAATCATTAGTTCAATATTGCTTAGTTGTTTTGGGATCACCTCGTAGTATGAATTTGTTAAACTTGCTTTGTAGTTTGAGTTGCACTATATAGAAAATAAATCATATGCCTTAGATATTGGAGATAAAAGATATATTTTTCAAGTCTAGAACGGGTGGAGAGGGAGCAGTAACTTGTGAGAGTATTTTCTGCTAACTGTTACTAGCAATAACAGAATAGAAGTAGAATATTTGTTTTTGTAGTATGGACAACATGTTGAGTTTTGGATAATGTTGAAAGTGAGGCTTGCTTCATCTATATTTTACAAGAATTAGGAGAAGTTAGTGCAAACAAAATGGAGAGAAAGTTTTGTATGATGCTAAAGTCTGTCCTATTTGATAAGTTAGATGCAACAGATGAGAAAATAGGTTTAACTTTCCAATTTTATTACATGTCAAGTTCTTCCATATAGAATAGTAGTAAATAGAATTGTAAAGACAGTCTATGGTGAAGTGCTTTTTTCCTCACTGACTTTATGTTTCTCCTTCCTATCGACTTCAATGGTTCTGTCATGCTCCACAAAGTGGTCTTTCTTTTGAGCTTCAGGTGGAAGAGACCTATGGTGGTATCCACCAACACTTATTCTCTGTGACTTCAGTTGATCGGATGCCTTTCCTTTTAGTCTATTTCAAACTGTGGATATTCCAGTTAGTAGTGAAAACGAATAAGCCTACTGAAGAGCTAAAAATACATTTATTGTTTTTTAATTTTTGAAGAATAAACTGTCACGACCAAAAACCGAGCCGCGACTAGCACCCACACTTACCCTCCTATGTGAGCGAACCAACCCATCTAAACCTTAACATTTCAATGTATATCAACAGAAAGTAATGCGGAAGACTTAAATTCATTAATAAAATCAATTCAATAACTATTATTATCCCCAAAATCTGGAAGTCATCACCACAAGAACATCTATAACAAAATTACTAACTAAAAATGTCTAAGAAGCTAAAACAAATAAAAAGATAGTCCATGCCGGAAGTTCAAGGCATCGAGACTTGAAGAAGAAGATCCAGTCCAAGCTAGACGCATTAGCTCACCCTGAATTTCCGATGTAGTGAAGAATGGCTAGAATTACTGCTGAGTTGAAGATGACGGAACGTTTGCTGCATTCCACAAATAACAAAGAAAGAAACAAACAAGTAGGGGTCAGTACAAAACAGGGTACTGAGTAAGTATCATCGGCCAACTCAAATAGGGAACAGTATATATCAATAATAATGTAAATCAACTACAATACTCAACATGTAGCAACAACAAATATAATTCATCAATAAATACCACCAAGTTCACACATGAGGACTCAAGCCTCAATACCATACTCATTGGGAATTGGGTTCATTAGATTGATAATATATATCATCTTTCAAGATTCATTATCTTTCTTCCTCTTGTGTCGGTACGTGACACTCCGCTCCATATACTATCCTGGTGTCGGAACGTGACACTCCGATCCTCATTCTATCCTGGTACCGAAACGTGGCACCCAATCCATATTCTATCCTGGTGTCGGAACGTGACACTCCGATCCTCATATTCTATCCTAGTACTAGAATGTGGCACCCGATCCATATTCTATCCTGGTATCGGAACGTGACACTCCGATCCTCATATTCTATCCTGGTACCGGAACGTGGCACCCGATCCATATACTATCCTGGTGTCGGAACGTGACACTCCGATCCTCATTCTATCCTGGTACCGGAACGTGGCACCCGATCCCCTAATTCATCAAGCCTTCTTTTATACTAAGGCATCATCAATCTCATTATATAATTTATCAAGCCTTCTTTTACACCAAGGCATCATCAATCTCATTATATAATTTATCAAGCCTTCTTTTACACCAAGGCATCATGTTTAACAAGTGAATTAGGGTTTCTTTCAAGATTTTAGATTCAATAGCTTCATCATGCTTATTTTATCACAATCACATAATCATATTCGTGCAAGCATAATTAAGCATATAGAAGGGTTACAATACTACTAACACATACATTCACTATTAAGAGTTTACTATAGATAGCATAAACCATAACCTACCTCCACCGAAGATTAGTGATCAACACGAAAATCCCCAAGCTTTGTTTTCTCCTTGATCGACTCCTCTCCCTCTCTATGTTCTTTCTGTTTTCTTTTATTCAAACCCTCTTTCTTTTACCCTAATTAACATATAATTAAGTGTAAAGGATGAAAATAATAACCCACTAATTAACTTAAGGTTACCTCTTTTAACCCCCAAGTAATTAGACTTATTAATATTAACCCTCTAACTTTATAATTAAGGAAAGAATAGTCCAAAACGTCCCTTAAAACTTGTAAAGAAATCCGATTCTGCCTGGGATTTGCGCAACCTGTGACGGCCCGTCGTGCCTGCGACGGTCCGTCACGCAGGTCGTCGCAGCATCTTAGAACTCCATTTTTCACTAAGTAGACTGTGACGGTCCGTCACACCTGTGACGGTCCATCCTGCACTTCCATCATGACGATCAGAGACTCGTTCTCTGTACCAAATTCTCAAAAGTTGAAGTGTTTTGCAACGGGAGATCACGACGGTTCGTCGTAGCTGTGACGGCATGTCCTGCAGGTCCGTCACAGATTACAGAGAGTCGATTTACCCAAATTTTAGAATTCTAAGTGTTCTGGAATGAGACATCCTTGACGGGCCGTCGTGCCCACGACGGTCCGTCGTGGTGTCTGTCGTCTCGGCCAGTTTTTCCAGAAATAAAATCTGCTGCTCAAAACGACTAAACAGGTCGTTACAATAGATAACAATTTACCCATCGTTCGTCCTCGAACGATCAAAAGAAGAAGAGCAAGGGCGAAAAGAAGTACCTGAATCTGTAAACAGATGTGGGTATTTTTCTTGCATATCTGCCTCCTTCTCCCAAGTAGCCTCTTCAACCGGTCAATTTTTCCATTGAACTTTGATGGATGCAATTTCTCTCGACCTCAACTTGCGAACCTCTCTATCTAAAATAGCAAGTGGTTCCTCCTCATAAGACAAATTCTCATCAAGCAAAACTGAATCCCAACGGATAATGTAGTTTCCATCCCCATGCTATCTTTTCAACATAGACACATGGAATACCGGATGTACTCCGGACAGCCCTAGGGGCAAGGCTAGCTCATAAGCCACCTCCCCTACTCGCTTAAGTACTTCAAATGGTCCAATATACCTTGGACTTAACTTACCTCTTTTGCCAAAACCTTTCATGGGTGAAACCTTCAACAAGACTTGTTCACCCTCCATGAACTCCAAGTCTCTAACCTTTCGGTCTGCATACTCCTTTGTCTACTTTGCGCCGCTAGAAGCTTTCTTGAATGCACTTCACCTTATTCTAACGAATCCCTCAAGAGGTCAGTTCCCCAAGGTCTAACTCAAAATGCATCAACCAACCAATGGGAGATCTACACCTCCTCCCATACAATGCTTCAAATGGAGCCATATCAATACTAGAGTGATAGCTATTATTGTATGAAAACTCTGCCAAAGGAAGAAGCTATCCCAATGGCCACCAAACTCTATCACGCATGCACGAAGCATACCTCCAACACTTGAAACGTTCGCTCAGACTGACCATCAGTCTGAGGGTGAAACGCAAAGTACTAAGGTTTAAACTAGTACCTAATAAGCATGCAACGTTCTCCAAAACTTAGAAGTTAAACTGCGTACCTCTATGATATAATGGAGAGTGGAACTCCATGCAGTCGAACGATTTCTGAGATGTAGATTTTAGCTAACTTCTCTGCATTGTAGGTCACCTTGACTGGAATAATGAGCAGACTTAGTTAAACCTATCAACAATCACCCAAATGGAGTCATACTTACCCATTGTCTTTGGAAGACCAACCACAAAGTCCATTGCGATTTCTCTCCCACTTCCATTCAGGAATGGGCATTCTCTGAAGCGTTCCTCGGGCCTCTGGTGTTCATACTTTACTTGTTGACAGTTTTGACATTTGGCAATAAAGTCAACAATATCGCACTTCATCTACTCCACCAAAAGTGTTGCTTTAGGTCGCGATACATCTTGGTTGCACCGGATGTATAGAATACCTTGTACTATGAGCCTCTGTCAGAATAGTGTTGATCAAATATCGACGCGGGGGTACACATACCTTCCCTTAATCCTCA